>NJDD01000194.1:596702-606719 GCA_002245505.1 Calephelis nemesis
AAGTTAAGGTTAAAAGTTAAGAAAAGGTTAAGGTTATGAAACACACACACACACACAGGTTATGAAAAGGTTAAGGTGGATGAAGATTTGGCACATGATACGCTCTGCCCGTAAGGGGCTTGGTGAGAAGACATAATATATATATATATTATGTAATCGTATTTTAAAGTATTCTCATTCCGCTCTTGTTCACGTACCGACAAATCGTTTTTACATAATATACGGCTGCTACAGCATTTTAATTTTTTAAATCACAAATAAGTATTTCTTATATATATATAAATAAATTGCCGTTAGTTAGTCTTGCTAAAACTCAAGAACAGCTGAATCAATTTAGCTAATTTTGGTTTTGTATTATTTGTAAAAGTCCAGGGAAGGTTTATAAGATGAAAAAAAGGAAAAAAGGAGAATTGAGATAAACAAAATTTAAATTTTCCAATACAAACAGAACTGTTAAAAGGAAGTTTCTCGGGACATCTAGTTTTTATTATTTTTCTTGTCAGGCTTTAACCAAGTATTTCGAAGGCTAGTTAGTTGGTATATTTCAATGTAAATTCTTAAATGTACAAAATTAAAAAATGAGAAAAGCTTATGCCACTATTCGGTCTGTTTGGAGTGATATTAGTGCTTTATATGAAAGAGCTCTTCATAAAGATAAGACTATAATATCATGATCACAATTCTACCATTGTTACCGTTTTACAATCCAGCGGATCATGTCCGGACGGGTACCTGAAGGTGTACCTGCGCGGGCAGGAGGCGACGGACTCGTACGACAAGCACGACGCCGAGCTGTGCGGGGAGGGCACGCCGGGGACGGCGCTGGAGCCCGCCTTCCCGCCCCCGCTCGTCTCCGACGGGCCCCGGCTTGTGCTGGTCTTCAGCTCGGGCGAACTGCAAGGTCGCGGCTTCAAAGCAAAATACACTTTTGAAACAGGTATACATATTGAATTCGCCCTACGCTGGTCCTCTTCTTTTATATACTATAAGTCAGTGTTTCTCAAAGTAGGCGATTACGCCCCCCCTGTGGGCGTTAGGAGCTTAGAGGGGGATAGTAAGGAACCTTTTAAGAAAAGGAAAAATTAGGGGGCGCTTATGTGATTCAATTTGTGATGATTTAAAACTTCAGCAACTTCATATTTCAAAATTCACTGAAATAAAAATCGTCCTACTACGCAACATCTATTTATTAGTTCATGGTTGTATTGTATATTTATATATAAATATAAACAGAAATACATCAAATATTTGTTGTTTGGAAAGCGTACATAACGCTACATCTAAGATGTTCAATAAGATATAGCAATAATTCAAACACTTACAAAAAAAGTTTTGCAAAGTGTCGCAAGTGTCCCACCTAACAAAAATGCAAAATGAGCACAGGACAAACGCGGGATTTTAAAGTACCCATAACCTACATGTGTTACTAGATAGTAACATGAAGAAAGTCTCGTTTAAAACATTGGTTTAATTAAGCTCCAGTCAAGATTAAATTGTTGTTAAGGTTTTCAAGGTGAAAAAAATGGGGGCGCCATAAAATAACTAATTTTGAAAGTGTGCTTTATACGAAAGAAGTTAGGGAATCTACGCTTTAGACATTACCTTGATGGCTGAACAAACTTCATAATGTGGAAGCTTATATCAGCCATACCAAAATTTTATGTAAAGTACTTATCCATACTCTTATTATAAATGTGAGTCTGTCTATCTGCCTGTTGTTCTTTCATGTCTAAACCTCGTTTTAATGAAATTTGATATAGCTACAGAACCGAGTACAAACACAGGCTATTTTTTAAAACATCAAACTCCAAAGAAATATAAAAGGGAATGAAACTAATGTCCACTTGAACGTTCTTGGGTAGTGTATTACCAAAATGTTTTGTAGCTTCGTTCGTTCTGGGTACTACAATATCCAGTAGATCAAAATTAGATGTTATGAAATACCTATGACTCTCCTATACGTAATAATATGTTATTTTTAATTCACTTAAATAAAATCGGAAATCAAATTCACAAACCATGACTGTTCTACGCTGACAAAGTTGCGTGAAACAGCAAGTAATAAATATTCCCCTTGTAGAAGTTTGACTAGCACTTGGCTAAGTTTTTCTTTATTCTTTTTCTTTTATTAACATAATACCAATCTCTGATAATACCAATTCACAGAATACCGCGTCCCGGGAACAGCTGCACCAGGTGGAGAATGCGCATTTACGTACAGGTCAGAAGCAAAGAAACGAGGGGACTTCAACTCCCCGCGCTACCCCTCCAACTACCCCTCGCACACTAACTGTACCTACACGCTGATCGCCACGCCGAAGGAGCAAGTCACCGTCGTCTTTGACCACTTCAAAGTTAGAGCGGATTCGTGGAATGCCACAGCTGGACTGTACGGGTAATATAATTTACTTCTGTTATATGTTGAATGAAAAGAAGGTATTTGAACCCCTCCCCCCCTCTAACTAACCTATCCCTTACACCAGTACTTCCACTCTGATTGCTACACTCAATAAGTTCGTAGGTAGTAGTCTGAGTACCACAGCTTTACTTTACAGAATGAATTAGACCATCACTCGTAACGTTTTAAATAAACAACGACTAAAGTAGGAGTAAGATGGGCGTAGCAGGGTACGAGCAGAAGTGCTACCCTTCCTAGAAATCTGTTGCAACTGTTCGAATGACTGCAAACCATTTCAATGTTACGTTAAGCGTGGACAAAACAATATTTAATTATCCAAGAAAAAAAATTAAATTTGAAAGACAAGTTTAAAAAGAATGTCTGCGAGCGCGCAGAATATTCGTCAAGTAAACCTTGTTGTGGCTGTTACATTTTGTTTTAAATTCCACCTTTTTTAGTACTTACGTGAGATACTCATATTATGATAGAAACCATAATTTAAATATCTTCACGCCCATATACCCGAAGAAGTTTGCAGAGGCACAACCAGGGCATCCACGACTAACCGAAGACACTAAGTCCCACAATGTGATAGGTGGCAAGCCTATCGCCAACCAATCCCAAGCAACATTTTTTTATTAGGATATTAGAAAAACCAAATTTTGTTTTTATCGCCCGACCCGGGACCTCATGAAGTCAAATCCAACATCTGGACCGCTAGATCACGACGAGAGGCGATACCGATAATTTAAAAAATTACATTCGAGGATTTTCTTTCTCTGCTCTCCTCTGCACAGAATTCTGGCTACGCTCTTAAAGAGTAAAGTTAAATAAACATTAAAGCCAATATCGCAATGTATTAAAAACCATAATACCAGTTGGACCTTAGAGTTCTTTAGACTATGTTAATAAGACGGGTTGCGCTTTTCCTTCCTTTAATTATCAGTGTCACAACAACTGCATTTATTTGCTAATTGAAACACCCAGATCAGATCTTCGACATCGTTGATCAGTTTTCTAAAGTAGATAGGATTGAGATGATACAGTTTACGACATTCGCTTCCAAATGGACGATAATACGAGTCCGTTGGATAGATATCAATAAGCCGTCATATCTCTTACTCCTCACACAAGCCTGTTTTTCCTACATTTAATTATCAGTGTCACAGCAACTGCATTTACTTGTTAATAGACATACTCATCTCATCAGATCTTCGTCATTGCCATCGTTAATGAGATGACATCCGCTTCTAAATGGACGAGAGTAAGAGTCCGTTATATAGATAGATACTCGTATAATCAAAAAGTCGCCATATCTCTTACTTCTCACACGAGTCATGGCGTTTCTTAGATTAGTCAGGATCCTCTTTAATCTATATCCTGTAAACCGGAGAACAGTGTCGCTGATAAAATGAATGTGTATCTACTGCTTTACCCAAGTATAATCTGGGTGTGGGTCATTCTACCTTTTACTGCAGGTTTTTGGCACTAGTTGTAACGGTTTTAAAAAAAATATTGGTTAAAGATAAATTAAGTTATTTCGTTGTGTGTATGTGTAATTATAGCTAAACTATCGCAAACCACTGTCAGCAGCGAGCTTTGTACGTACATACATATCTTCACGCCAAGTCCCTTACGGGGTAGGCAGAGAGTATCGAGTGCCAGACCTCACGATCCTGACAAACCTGTCTTGCTTCCTTCACATTCATTACCCTTTTCATACAAACACGCCGGTTTCGGAGACTCTTGACACCACCCTCGGATAATATCCGATTGATCTGATCGTGAAATGTCAGCCTTGGTCTCCCCGGGTACCTACATCCATCCACATTCGCATTGTATATCTGCTTTGTCAATCTTTCATCTGTCATTCTTTCCACATGCCCGAACCAGCGGAGCATGCCCTTTCGCATTTTAACACCAACACTTTCTTTAGATCCCACTCTTTCTCGGATCTCACTGTTACGAATGCGGTCAGCGAGCGTTACACCACAGATTTTCCGTAGTGCTCTCATTTCGACCGCATTTATCCTACTTTCATGATCTTTCTGACATACCCAACTCTCGCTTCCATACAATAACGTTGGGATAAGCACAGAATTATGCAAAGCGAGTCTAGCTTTTTGACTCAAAACCTCGCTTTGGAATAGCTTACCCAACGCTCCATTCACACTATTCCCTGCACTCACTCTCTTCTCTACATCCGCGGTGTACCTTCCATCCCTGCTAAAAGCACAACCAAGATATACAATTTCATTCACTTGTTCCAGCACTACATCATCAACCAAAACTCTTACATCCGTTCTGGCTACATCTCTTTCAAATACCATTATTTTGGTTTTCGTCGCATTCAAATGTAAGCCCCTTTCTCTACAATCTTCTTCCATAACTGTGACTAGTGTTTGCAGCTCAGATGGTTTGTACGTACATTTTTCTAAAAACAATGACATTGTCGACCAAGGTAGAAAAATCAAACCACTATGTTACCAATCAAATTATTTTTATTAGGCATTTAAGTCACTCATTATAACAACAAAAATTAACAAAACGTATTTAAAAAACATGTATCTTTCTTTCTCCTATCTATAAGTAAAAGTAATCATTTGCTAAGTCTTATAAATTACAATTAAAAGACTGCTGTGTTACTGTTGTGCAGTTTTGTTTAAAAATATTTAACGTAACATATACGCGCGTAAAAATATCTTAGCAAAAATTTTAACATTCATAAAAATATATATTATAATGCATCTGGTATAACCGAAATACAATTTAGAAACCAATTATACAACCGAAAGCGAAAAACATCTTAGCAGAAGTAGGGACATGATGGTAACACAGTTGTTCAACAATAACAAAATTGTTTTTAACAGAACATTGTCTTACACAAAAAGTTTCTAATAATTAGTATGATCGGTCTTTTAGTTTCAATAAAGATTGTAGATAATGATTTTATTAATAATACTATATATTTTAGCTAAATCACAGTACCTACACAGGCTAGGTTACTTAAAAATGAATTAAAAGTTTCAATTATTGCTCGATCACTTCTAAAAGGTTAGGAAATGTATAGTATGCGCATTTTCCTCTGGAAATCTTTTTTGGTACAGAAACTGCTTCAAGAATGTTAATATAATGCTCCTCATGTCTGTTTCGCAAGCTTTAAATAGTTTTCCAGTTACATTTGCAACTCTATAAAATACGACTTTTACATATCTATCCTCATCAACATCGCTCAATGCAGAAGCTATGTATTTGTAAATTCGTTTTTTACCTTGTATCTTCAAGAATACGTAAGTTCCAGGAATTATTTTACTACGATGCAGATTTTCTTTATGGAAGTCGTCGCTTTGTTTTAATAAACTAAGTAAATTATGCTCGTCAATGTTGGAAATATCTTTCAACGCAGAAAGAGGTTCATAATCACTGTTATCGTTATGAGTCTGAGTAGTAAATTTCATGGTATATACAGCGGAGTCACAGCGGAGTAACAAATTTGTCTGGTAACACAGTCGTAAAATAACAAGGTGGTACCTGATATTTCCGAAATTACTGTGTGATTTGCAAATTTTACAGAAGAACATAATTATGTGACATGAATGCTACTCTCAATATTTAAAACATAATATAAAAGTTGAAAATCTTACTATTTTTCCGAGTAACAAAGTGTACACCAAATAAACATACGCGACGCTAATTCACAATATGGTGGAGATTAAGTCGCGTCACGCGGTTAGCAGAGATCTCCCCCGCCCCGCAGTTGTCTTTGACAGTCAAACGAATGGAGCGAGTGGTTAGTGAAACCTCAACATCGAATAGTTTTATGAGAAAATGCCAGTAACATAGTGGAACCGTTTTGGTATTGTTCGTTAGGGACAAAACTATTAAATTTTTTTTTAAAAAACTGAACAGTTTAAAAATATGTAATGAAAACAGCGTTCTTATTTCATTATTATCTTTAATTTTTTCTTCATAGGGCTGCTTTGAAAGAAAAATACTTTTGCGGTTAACTTTGTCTGCGCTTTAGGTCTGGGACATGTTGCGTTACTATGAAAGACAACTATGTTACCATGAACCTCCACTTTGTGACCCTACATATCTTAAAATATATAATAGATTTAAAATCCAACTTTCATAAAAGTAGAAGAAAAAATGCGGTAGTCTCACATACAGCGTATGTTTTACATTACACTATTAACAAAGCGGCATTATCAGAATTTCTTTACGGGGGGACACAAAAACCTGCACTAAAAAGTAGAATGACCCGTGTTCTGTGTGCCTTGGGGTCGCCCGTTGCTCGCCCTGAATAGAACTTATATTAAACATTGAGATAGTCATTTATAAAAATAAAAGTCAATAGTCAACAACATATATTTGCAAATATATACATATCTTCACACCAAGACGTACAAGTAGACATGAAGAATCCAGTGTCAAGTAAAACGATCCTTATAGACTTGCAAAAACTCGCTTCGGAATCTCTTGACTCTACCCGCGGATAATACCGAAAAGATTTGGTCATGAAATATCAACTAGGTCTCCCTGGGTCCTCCATCTATCCACATCCGCGTCATGTATCTGTTTTGTCAAGCTTTTATCAACCATTCCTTTCAAATGACCGAACCAAAGGATTTATTTATTTATTCTTATTTTTACACTAATACTTTTTTCAATCTTATTTTCCCTGTAATGTAGCTGTTGGGAATGTAATCGGCAAGTGTTACACCAAAGATTGCATTTATTCTAATTTCATGCTTAAATATATATTTTGTCAAACATGAAAAGGAAGTTGTTTAATGTATCTTCATATAGACTTTAGATACGTCAATACTATAAGGGTCTTTTATAGAATGTAATATTAATTATGTAGCTATTTGTGATTATTTTTTAATGGTTTTAGAAGAGGCGCGCCGATAAAGGCGTCAAAAATATTTTTTAAAAGATATAATTTATATTATGTACTTAATATCGCCTCTGGGGTGTCTGTCTGGCATCGGACTTGGCTTCTTGAGGTCCCGGGTTTAATCCCCTGGTCGTGTAACAAACAAAATTAGAAAATATATTTTTAATTTTCTAATAACAATAACGTTGCCCCGAATTGGATATGTGCCCGGTTGGCGATTGGCTTGGTACCTATTACATTATGGGACTATGTGTCTTCGACTAGTCGTGGATGCCCTGGTTGAGCCTCTGCCTAGGTTTTCGGGATATGGGCGAGAAGATACTATTTTTTACTTTTTTATACTTTTATATAATTTAATTGCGTTTGTAATCAGCGGTGCAACGTGCACGGAGGACTGGGTGGAAGCGTGGTGGTCGGGGCGCGAGGGGTCGCGCGTGCCGCTGGGCCGCTGGTGCGGGGCCGCCACGCCCGGGCCGCTCGTGTCCCCGCGCGGGGCGCAGGGCCTGCTCGTGGCGCTCCACACCGACCACGATCTCGTAGCGTCCGGATTCAAAGCCAGATACGTTTTTGAAGTACGTTTATGAGAGATGTAAACAAATAATACACAATGTCGTAAAAAAATTAAATTGTCTGCCCTCCGAGCGGCAAGTGACAACTTTTCTCCTGCTGCACTACCTGGTTTAATATTTTTAATTTAGATAAAATATTTGATTTTTTTAAATATACCTAAGCAATGTGTCATACGTCAATTGTAACAGTTATACTTACGTACTTACTATTTGAATAACGTTACAAATTGAGAAATGAACTAATAAATTCATACTCGATTTTAGAACATTTAGTACATTAGGCATTATAGTTAAGATACTTACTATAAAATGTCGACGCGCACAAGTACTCTTTGTATGGTCCATGTGAATAAAGATTATTCTAATTCTGACAAATGTCAAATAACTTGCATTTTGACTACAATATCTTAAGAAAACTACTTAAGAGTGATAATCCACGGAAACACGGACAGAGAGTAGCCAGCTTAAGTGTATGTACGTCGACAGCCGGACAAGTCAATATTCGGCGACTGCGGCGGCAACGTGTCGGGCGCGGCGTGGGGCGCGNNNNCTGCCGTACGAGCCGCCCACTCGTGGGGCCGCCGCCAGGGTCTGCAACTGGTTCATCACCGCCAGGCCCGGCAAACGACTGCTCATCAACTTCGATCAGTTCGCAGTTGAAGGACATCTCACTGGTAAAATTATATATATCATTAGAGAATGATAAACACAAGATTGGCCCTTATTAGGATTTTCGGAGCCGTTGACAGCAGTATGCAGGCATAGAATGCAGTCAAGTTTGTATCAGCTCTTTGAGATGGCTGAAATTCTACAAACATTGAAGCTTTTACAACTTCAACGAACTTTGATGCAAGTAGAATATGATACTTTGAGCTGATCTCATAACTTCTTTGCCGTTGGAGGAGGGAGTCGTCTGCAAGACTGAGTACTTATTTGGTGTTGCATTCTGATTATTGACTGGTACTCCGCCTATGACTTGCCGCTGAGTTTTAGGATCACAAAAAGTAAAACTTCCACAAGAAGGAAGTTCCACAAGAAGGCGTTTTTTACCCTCTACCTTTTTCTTCCTTTATCAATACTGTTAATTCTGTTATTACTTCTAAATTCGAATTATATGCAGATGATCTTCAATGTTATAGACATTGAGATGTAGCGGATGCAATTAATGGCCCTAACTATGCCCTGGCACGCATTCACTCTTGGTCCAACATGTTAAGTCTGATGGTGAACCCTTCGAAATCTTATGCTAAGATCATTAGAAGTAGTTAGATGCGGAAACTAGTACCCAACGTAACTCTGTCATTTACGATTATACACTAATTACTATTTTGTTCATTTCAAGTGCTAAAAAACTTAGGCATTTTATTTAACGAAGACTTTTCTTAGGCGACTCATATTAATAGCGCTAGTAAGAAAGTTCATCATGCTATCCTCTCTGTCTAAAATCACTCTAATTTTATTTTTCCTTCAAAAAAATACCTCATGGATGCCGTCATCTTACCCATTATGGTGACTTTTGATATCCTGATGCCACCGAGGACTTGCTGAATAATAGGTTACAAAATGAATGTATCCGTTTATTCTTTGATCTTTGTAAATTTGTTCACATCTCTGAGTATAGAGCCAAACTCATATGTTTCTATTAGCCTTTGCAGAAATACTTATATTCATAGCTTCCTCTACAACATCTTATTTAACTTTGGTGGTCCTAAATATCTAAAAAAAACATTTTAATTTTTTCGTTCTCCTGATTTTCCCAATCGTTCTACGGTTCCTTTCCATCGTAACACTTTCTTTTCAAACTCCGTGTTTCTATTATTTCATTAATTTTGGATGTTTTTGTCCACAAAATAGGAATATATTAGTTTAGGATAAATTTAGATTTAATTGTACATTTGTACACGGCAAACAGCATAAATGTGTAGTCAAGTTTTGTTTCTCGATTTAGTTGTAAAAATCTTCTAACGAAATAAGCTCAACATAACATAAGTACATTATTCCTTAACTTTTTGTTATTTTGTATTATTTCTCTTATACACAATAAATAATAAATAAAAATAAAATCGACTGCGTATGAATGAATATATCCGTGTTTCCCTTTAGAGCGCGGATGTCCCGCGGCGGTGCTGCGGCTGTGGTACGAGAGCCCG
>NJDD01000194.1:633013-643505 GCA_002245505.1 Calephelis nemesis
CCACATGACCCACCCGCCTGCAACCACACCACATCACACACTCTCACTACTGCTCACCTCACACCCTGCACATACAGCCCCCCGACTACTCCAGCCAACGATCTCCGTATTGGTGCTTTTTTATGTTATAGGAAGGCAAACAAGCAGACGGATTTCCTGATGGTAAGAAATTCACGCCGCCTATAGACACCAAAGATGGTAATGATGCGTTGCCAACCTGAGGTCAGGATGTTAGGCCTTGAGCAAAAGTAAGTTTACCCGCTGCCTTACCCTCGGAACCGGAACACGTCATAACGTTATGGCGGCACCGATCCGGGCGAGTCGCTGCGAAACTCTACCACCTAGTCAGACGTCACGGTGTTAGTAATGATAAGCCTGTGCTCGCCTTTTACGAGCTGCCTGGCAAGAAAGGCAGATGGTCTATTCTGCAAAGGAGCCTATCTGTAGGGTAACACTTGAATCTCGATATCATGAGAATTGGAAATTAGAATCGTATATTTTTAGGTACTTTTGAACACATTACTAGCGGTTTAGTAAGTTTACAAATAAATTCAACGAATCCGATAAAATAATTTATTGTTTATTATTAACTAAATGTTGATGATTCGTCAGTATTGTATTCAAGAGTACCTAAAATGACACTCGATTCCAATTTCCAACATGACATGAATCGAGATTCAAGAGTACCCTACGGGGCGAATTTGCAGCAGCACAAAATTCGATTACCAGTGAAACCCACCACTTAGGTTGTAATAGTGGTAAACGACCACGAAGGATTCGAACTATACTTTTTTTTTCAAATTAATACATCCCCGACTAAGCTACTGTATCTCAACTTTAAAAATAATAGGTATTTTTGATCTACTGTAAAATTGGTTGACACGAAAATTTTGATGATAGACATTGAGGCAAACACGAATTTCAGGCTCACAAAAATACGCTTAAAAATAAAGATTTTGATGCGTTGTCAACCTATTCCCTAAAAATGAGAGTCTTCAAATGCGTTCGCAAAGATCGTTATCTGGAGTCACGGCTTATGTCTTGCAAGGGGAAACAAATTTGAAGTGTTTCGGGTTTATTATATGTTGTTTCAATACCAAACGTATAAAGGTTAACCTACTATAAAAAAAAACATTTATAAATATTTAGCTAGTAAAATAATGTCTAAATTATGTCACACTTTTGTTCATATCTGTGAAATTATTTTATTAATCTTAAAGTGTCTTAGAATATGAGAAATATTGAATTACATTCCTCAAACTTAGGCTAATTTAGTTTTGGTATATTGAAATGAATGTAAATAATATTTTAAGAAGTAGCTGGTCTTTCAATGGTTAATTAAATTGGTTACCAAATTGACTTTCGATGACAAATCAATACATACAAATGTTATAAATGCGAAAGTCTTTCTGTCCGTCGTTCTTTTACGGCTAAACCGCTGAACTTATTTTGATGGTTTTTATGCATGTAGCTATTATCTTGTATATAAAAATGAATCGCTAAATGTGTTGGTAAGCGCATAACTTCCGAACGACGGGACCGATTTGGCTAATTCTTTTTTTATTGTATTTGTTATTACCATGAGAAGGTATTTATGAAGAGAATAACTGGGAAAGTTAAATTCCGGGAAAATGTTATGATTCCGTACGTATTTGGGACCGGTATAATTTTGCATTAAAAGCTGCTTGCACATTTGAACTGTCAAATAAGTTATTCAAGCGTAGTCAGAAGCTAACTCAGAGTTAAATATTTAACCCAGGAACGTGCAAGTGGCCCTAAGTATGACATAATTTATAAACTATAAATATTCATAAACTACTAAATATAAATTAATTTAACAAATTATAAATTCTAATCATTTCTTCAAAAAATAAAAAGGCAATCGCAAAGCACTTTTGCTCTTATCTTTAATTGGATACCAAAATATAACCCTACAATTTGTACATTCGCACCTACTCTTGATTGTTCATACAAAAAATGTACACACAATAAGACTTACCTAAAAAATACATTTAACCGTAAACTACTTTATAAATGGTGCTCATAGAGTAAGTTATTTTGTCAATTTTATATGAACACTCAAAAGAATAAACATATATTATAAAATTTGTCCATGCTACAAACCGAGACAACAGCTTTCAGGAAGATGACTAGAATTACTATGTCTCTATATAATTTTATAAAGAAACAATCAGGTACCTACCGTTACACTAAAAACATCGGAATACGTCTTAAAGTTACAATCTAATCCTAGAGTACATAGAGTACAATCTACACGTAACTAAAACAACATCGAGATTACTTCAGAAGTTACATACTCTGTCTACCGTCATATAGTAGTCGGGTACCTGAATGCCTCCTGTTAGATCGTAGTAAAGCGAGTTGGACCCAAGGGCGAGCTCGTCGTCCTGAGTGAGGCATTTACCAAGCGGATCAATAAGTCTTCTTAACATATTCTCTACCTCGTTACAACAACGAGAAAATTTTAAAACATTACTCTAGTGTTCCAAGAACATTCGAGAACTCAACTACGGGATGCATGGGGTAGCAAAGCGTCGGGCGGGTTATATTGTTAGTAGAAGCGAGCGAAGCAAAGCAACACTACATGAGACATGGCGAGCGAATGATGCAAAGCAAAAGGTGAGACAAGAATGAAATGGCAATTGATAGGGAGAGGTGAGACGGGCGAGTTAGTCGGAGTGGCCGCAGCGATGCAGGCCTGAGGGTGCGATCGACTACAGCCACCCCGCCCGCTCCCCTCCCGCACCCGCACACTGTGCCCCGCCGCACCGCACTGCGACCGCACACTGCGGCGACCCAGTGTGGGGTGCGCCACGCCCCGCCGCCGTTATCGATCACCACCGTCAGGCCTACACACTACCGTCTTTACCGAGTCACTGACTCCATTCTAGGATGGGCATCAACAAAAAAAACCAAAGTGAAAAGTAGATGAAAAAAATTTGGCAACTCAAAAACCGAAAGTAACAATGATGAGTACAGCGTCTAGTGACTAGTAAAATAATATGATAACATTAGTTAGTGTGTATGGGACCCACCGGTTGCGCTCTGTTGGGAGGCTGGCGGACGGCGGACGGTTGCGGTGGTCCCGCGTAATCAAAATAGAACTCATCGTACCGGTAAAATGGCTCATTGTAGCCACCTCGGTAATCCCCGTACCCGTAATAGTCGTAATCATAATCTATAAACACACAACACAGGCCTTTTAGAGGCTAAGCTAAACTAACGCTAACTTACAAGCTACCGGCCGGCTGGTGTGCGCTAGCCCCGCGCCACTCGCCACAGGACCATACAATACATACGAATGACACTATGGGAATGCGCACACGGGATCATCTCCACCTGTTTCCTCGGATAAATCACACACATTACGCGCGAACGCGTAGTTAAGACCGACACACGAAAACAACATGCATCGTCAAGTATCCCTCAAATTTATATCCATGTCTTAAAAAACAATTTTTAATTTAAAAGAAAAATACGTCACATTGCATACCACTGTTCCCGCCACCAAAACCTAAACTGTAAGCTATTTCAAACTGGTATCAAATATTAGATACTTCGACATGGTAGAACGCTGCGATCGATGATATGATGATAATAATATATTCGAGCATGCAAATTGGAAATCTGTTAAAATTGTTATTACATTTAGAGAAAGGATATCCCTCATTTAACATCGAAATTTGGCGAGTTATCTACAATTTATACCTTAACCATGCATACACCTAATCCTAGCTTTGTATTATTAATCTAGCTTAGAAATAGCATAATGAATTCATGAGAAGATTGCGACAATACGCTCTGCTTATGGGTAAAGGTGATTTTAACAAGAGCATATTATCACAGTCAAGTTGTTAGTAAGGGACCAGTAGCGGACTGCGTGTGCGCATGGATACCACACCGTGTTCAGTGTCAATATGTTTAATTAAATTCACGTATACAAAACTAAATCAATGTTAGTTTAAGGTAAAAACACTAATTTTCTTTCACATTTACACGCTACACATATATTCTTAATCATTCATATATAAAATTGACTTAAAATCATAAAAAAACTTTAATTTTCAATGCATATTTAAGTTTGATCAAAATGATACGTTATCAAAAACAATTTGATCTAGTATATTCCAGCTTTTCTCTTTCTTATGGACAAAATAGACAAAAATCACTAGTACATTCAGAAAGGAATTATAAGGTTTTCTATATTTACTTTGAGACCATTGTGCGAAAAAGAATATTATTTTCACATAGCCATTAAAAGGCTTTTTAGAGTGTCGGTTTCAAATATACATTCAACAAATCCTGAACTTTGCCACATATAAATAAGTTAGTAATATTAAAGATTTAACGATTTTTTAATAATTTCATTTAAATGCAACCTATTTTTTCATATAAAAAATGTGATTAATTTTGCTCGTAACAACAAAATTGAAATAACTATCCAAAATTAATCGGTACACAAATTGTGCATAAATTTGACTGTTAAGTGAATATGTTATGTATGTGCAATGTTTGTGTGTAAGTGCGGTATCAAAGCCCAAACAGTGTAGAGGAAAGATAGGATAGAAATTCATAACGCGCATTATTTTTGTGTTTGGGAATGACAGGATTTTACAGACATGTTTTTTGTTTGTATATTTGGTTGAGTATTCCAATGTCATACGTTAGCAAATGAAACTTCCTAGTATATATCATATCCTATATTAATTTCACATTGTATATTAAAGCCTCAGAGTATAGACAGTCAACAGTAGTATCAGGGCAATATTAAACCACATTTCCATTAGATTGGTAAAAATATATTTGTTAGAGTTTTAAGAGATACAATATTGGGAAGTTAGGGACTAGCAAATTGTATTAACAAACATTTAACAATAAATAAAAAAGAAGCTGATGATTCACAGACATAATATTTTTATTACTATAACATCTTCCGCCTTGCCACAAAAAAAAGTAAGCCGCTCGTTGAACACACCTTTCACTAAAGTGTCTAAAATTGGATTCAATTATTATGAACAAACTTCCAATCTGGTGTGAAACTTGATTCTTTGTTAGCAAAAGTGAAGTGAAGCGCCAAATAAGCGGGCGCGTAAGTTTTATTGGCAAGGGGGTCAACCAATAACGTCCTGACAGGTATTCCACATGTAGGTGCTTCTAATTGCATGTCAATTTTAAACAGTGTTTAACTAAACAGGAGCCTTAAATATTTTTGTGGTAATGCAAACTAATTTTAAGTATTTTTATCAATTGTAATTACCAAAAAATAAAATCATATCTAGCTTATTTAAGTACATATATTTTTCAAAACAGGATGTCCATTTCAAGTCCAATATTATATTTTATGGTTTAAATATTACAAATGACTCATATACCACAGTGGTGTTCAAGATGATGTCTAGAACTACGTCTAGCGTTAACTAAGGATATCGGAAGATGTATCACATGTAAAGTATAACCCTATTCGAAGTTTTACATGTAATCCACATGATCTGAGTAACAATAACATGGCAATGTAATATTTTTCTCATCTTTGTCAAAATTTATGATTTTTACGCAATAACAATTTTAATGTCTCACAGCTATCCTCAGATCATTTTTAATCAATAATTATGTCGCCATTTTCTACAGATACAAAATTATTACTTATTCACGTCTCTGAGTGCGGTCGCTAGAGGTGTTATTGTAATATTTAAGAAACAGCAAGATAGAATAGTTCAAACATTTTTTTACCAATCTTAATTACACAGCAAGTTATTTTTTACAAATTTTTTTGTCTATAAAAAAGACGATCTCTCCTCATTTTAGTTTTTCTTTACTACGAATGATTTTAACTATCGTCCATGATCTATTATAATTCAATGTGAAGTGTGTTATGTCACGGGAGCGTACGTACAGTGTGGTGTGTGTGTGTGTGCGTGTGTGTGTGTGTATGTGTATGGTACTGACCGTAATCACCGCGCGCCTGTGGCGGGCGCGGCTGCGGCTGCGGCGTGCGCCCGCGCAGCGCGCCGTGTACCGGCGAGCAGCTGCACCAATCAAATCTGATTACACAGCGACAAGTTACCCACCGCACTATGCCTATCACCGCCGTTTGGGTACATCGCGTTTATTGACTATTACTTCATACGAAAATGTTACATTACAATTTTCATATTTTTTTTATGCAAGAGGAGGCAAACGAGAAAGCGGGTCACCTGATGGAAAGTGATCACCGCCGCCCACGGACATCGCTCTTGTTTTCCAAGGACAGAAATACTTAACTATTTCATTTGAAAATTTACAAGCCCCTTCTTTATATCCTTAAAAACTTAAAAACCCCTAAAAAGTCTGAAGAAATATAAGACAACGGTCGAAATGCTTTTTTTTAATCACAATAATAATATAACATCTCTGCAAACAAATTCCTTCACCAAATGTCTCAGAACTAACATTTGTTTACAGTAGCCAAAAGATTTAGCAGCCATGACATTTAGTGCATATTAATTATTTTTAATCTATTGCCTTGCATTTAAAACTTCAAACTCCTGGAAAAACCAACAGACAAGACAAACTTAAAAAAACATAGTTTCGTTCAGTAGTCTTCCGTTACCTATACTGATTTTTTTAAGAGTTATATATTTGAATAAGGTAAAAACATGACAAAACGTGAACTTACCCGGATCTGCTGTAGATCATCTGGGTCATGCGGCGTTCGCGCGCGCGTAAAATTTCCTCCTTCTTCTTTTTGTCCGACGGCGGTTTCGCTAGCGACACTTCTAGTCGCGCTCCACCCATTTCCTTGCCGTCTAGTTCTTGCATCGCCTACAATCGAAAAATGTTCTCTTGTTTGATGACGTCACGGAAAATAGACGGTTTTGGAAGTATTTTTGTAGAAACAAATTAAAAAAAAAACAAATAGAAAACTCTCTTTTAATTATGTTGATAAATATACAAACTAGTTTTAACTATATAAGTTGTACTTTGTGCTCGTTCAGACATCGATATCATAAATTATAAATAAACCATAAGAAAAAATTCTGTCTTTTCTTTTGCTTTAAAGAATATAACTTGAAATAGTAGTTTGCATGTCTTCTTTTTTACCACCTAAGAGCCTTTCTTGTATTACGTATCCCATTTATTTAACGAAGGGTGAGAGGGCTTGTAAATCATTACGATGTGTAACAAGGCCGGGAAGAAAATAAAAGAATTAATAAAATTTAACCACTGTTGTGTGACGCGAAAACAAAGAAAATGGGGATTCATTTCTATATATAAGAGGATGTGCAGTGTGCGTTTATGCTGTCTGTCTGTTGATGTTGACGGTTTTGTTCTATATTTATTTTCTTTTGTTTTATTTATAAATACCACAAACAGCAACACTGCAAAACCAATTGTGAGCTTCAGGTTAAAATGAGCACATGTAACGTTTAGGGACGGGGATGCATAAAAACGTTACGGCGCGTTACACGTGTGACGGGGTCAAAAATCTTCAACTACGTAAAACATTTTACGTAAGACTTACAGATTTCTCCCAAGTATAAAATATGAACCAAACATAAAATTACATAAACATGTGTATTTAGAAACTAAGAGAATGACAAATTTATTATTTACTTTTAGTGGAATCACAATTTTTAACCGACTCCTAATGTCAATCGATTTCTCCGTCATTTGGACTGATTTTTAAATTAGTTTAAGCTATTGCATAGCTTTTATGCGGGCCTTGAGCGTGGACACCGAATCCAGAAATTCCGTAACGAAGTGAACCTAACACCGCCCACTCCGACTTATTTTTAGTTTTGCCATCTATCAATGAATAGCAGAACTTTTAATGACTTTTTAATCACGCTTGTCTCTTAAGTTTAGCAAATCGCCTCTAGGTGGCATTGGTTGTATCCGCGTTACAGCGCATGCGTAATCCCACTATTCGCCCCGCAATCTGGTGACTCATGCCTGTTTATGCAATAGCTTTATCGCGGCAGTCTCCGAGTGCCACTCGTCTTTTTTTATTAGAAAAAGCGTACTTCTAGGTGGTCCCATTGCCACTAAGAATGGATCTAATGATGAAATCCCAGGGAAATTGAAGAAAGTACTTAATTTGTGTGTACGTAGACAATTTGATTATTAAAACCCAAGTCGGTTTTTCGCAATTTTGACTGAATTATTGCTAAATATATCTATCTCACCTTAACTGCGCAATCCCGATCCTCAAAATGTACGAAAGCGTAATCCTTAATCTTCTTGACACGTTCCACATTTCCGTATCGTTCGAATTCTTCTTTTAATCCTTCTTCTGTTATATCTTGAGTTAAGTTTCGAACATACAACACTTTGACCTGCACACAGAGTTTTATATTAGACTACAATGCTAAATATGAGATATGTAATTTAAAAATATTGTAGAGATCATATTCTAAGCTGAGGTGGATACTTAATAATACATGTGTTAGTGCGAATATTATGGACGTCTTATCTGTGTGTGAGTTTAATTTTTATTTGAGAATTGCAATCTGTATTTTTTTTTCATGACATTGGAAGGCAAACAAGCAGACGGATTTCCTGATGGTAAGAAGTTCCCGCCGCCTAGACACCAAAGGTGGTAATGTTGCGTTGCCAAACAGAGGCCGGGATGTTAGGCCTCGAGCAAAAGTAAGTTTACCGGCTACCTTACCCTCCGAACCGGAACACGTCATGACGTTATGGCGGCAAGAATAGGTAAGTACCAATCCGGGTGAGTCGCTGCGAAACTCTACCACCTAGTCAGATATCACGGTGTTAGTGAAGGCAAGCCTATGCTCGCCTTTTAGGAGCTGCCTGGCACAGGAAGGCAGATGGTCTACTCTACAAAAGAGCCCGGACCAACACGGGGAAATATGCATTATGCATATTGAATGCAGACTGGTCAACTGTTGCATATCGACATCCGAAATGTTGTTATTTTATAGAAATGCTGTTAAATTGTATCGAACAAGACATCTGCTGTAATTTCTAGATCTAGCTCAACAACAAATCTCAAGAAATTTGTTGAACCGTGACAGAGAAATGAACGTCCAATTACAGAAGTGTATTTCATGTGTTTGATTTGTTTTTAAATGCGATGGTGGGGTGCGTCACTTGAGCTTGGACTATCTATATATGACTGCCAAAATTAAAGATTCAATAAATATAATTTATTAGTAATTAGCATTTCATGGATGTTGATTGGACGCGGTATACTTTCAGCGCTTCAAATACTAGTCTTTAATTTCCAAAATTATCATTAAAAAGGTCGCAAGGCCTAATCCTGGATATCAACAAAGTCAAGCCGATGTAGCTGCAAATACAACCCACGCACGCGCGCGCCAGCACTGGTCATACTATTTCTTAGGAGGACGAGAGATCGAAGGGTTGTTAATTTTTTTATGTTATGGTAGGTAGGTAGTACCTATGTATGCTGTATTTGTTTTCGCTACATCTCCCTCTCTATCCCTCACATCCTCCCTCCCTCTAATGCATACACGCCGTTAAACCCACAGGTGGTGGTAAAAAAGGGCGACACAAGAAAAGACAAGTGTGCCAAAATAAACTACTAGAGATGCTGCAGATCGAGAAAAGTATATATGCAGACCCAGTGTTGTCGCGCTTCAGCTTGAAGAAACCAAAATTAATGCTAGGACGATGACGATAATTCGTTAAGAAATCTTTGGGTTATGTATACTTACTTTACTCATAGTTTGCTCGTCGGGTTCTTCTTGAGGGTCGGCCCAATCCACTATAATATCACAGCCCCATACCTGCACATAAACTCCAAACATTAAAATCAACTCACATGAAGATATATAAGATAACTAAAATTAAAATGCTATGCAAAAAACATGGAGCATGATTGAACTAAAACAATAGTTTCTGCAATATTTATTTCCCAATTTAATAATGACTTATTCTGGGATTTTTAAAATACCATCACGTTTTTTATAAAATTGGCGATTCCAATACGTCGATTTTCAACTGAGTCTTTGCTGGTGCAATGTGGCAAGTAATTCATAAAAAGACGGAAAGCAAAAAAATATTCAGTCTATCTCAGTTACAAGTCTATTTATTACAAAGAAAATATACGCACCTTTATCCTACCAGTTCCAAGTCTACGCTTAGCTAACGACGCCGCTTTGTGGGACTCATATTCCAAAAAACAAAACCCTCTATTTTTCTTCTTGTCATCGGGCGAACTATATATAATAACTTCAACTAGTCCGGCTGCAATCATACAATTCAAATGAAACCCCCGGGAGTGGGTAGCGGGCTCGGAATTTAACTTATGAAAAAGCTCCCTCCAATCCCTGGCATAAATTTAATTTCAACACTACAAAATATGAAGCAAATCAAACGATATTCCAGGAGAACATATACGGTATCGAAGAAGTCTAGAGAACAACAGCAAGTGTCTCCAGTCATTACCAGTGACATTCTCTGGGCCGTGTGGCCGTACCGTACGTGCCGTGCGACGACCGGCGCG
>NJDD01000194.1:643510-658374 GCA_002245505.1 Calephelis nemesis
CCCGCAGCGGGGCCCGGGCCGCGCCGCCCGCGTTATCACTTATTATGAATTCGATAGGACTTACGTGCGTGCCTAGTAAGCTCCTCAAACAAATCGTCCCGATCTCGATTCTTTGGGATATTTCCCACGAATAAACGGTGATTGTTAAAGGAAACCGTAACGCCAATCTTTTTCCCCTTTCGAATTTCATAATCGTTCAGCTGCAAGAACAATTCGAGGGAGAATAGCCAATGGCCCGGGCCGGGTCGCCCGCGGGCGGCCGGGGCCCGATGACTGGAGCGGGAGAGGAGCAAGCGGGACAAGCGGGAGCAAGCGGGGCACCCCAGCGGTCCACACCAAGCCCCACGCACTCAACCCAACAACTATCAACTCCTTAATTCATTCGATTCAAACTTTACCTGTTAATTTACCAAACTCTTCCAGTATCTCCTCTTTGCCTTTAGACTTGGGAATGTTGCCGACGAAAAGTCGCAGATTCGGTACGCTAATCTTAATTCTCAGAGTCTTCCCTGGCTTTATTTCGTGATTATCGAGCTGTGGGAAAAATAATAAGGGAAAAATTTTGAAAAAGTGGACATCAATTTGGAAACGGTCGCCGCGAAGGATCGCGGTCGGTTCCGATATCGGGTCGGCCGGAGTCCGGAGTGCTCGGGACGTCCGGGACGCACTGCCTCCGATGTTCCTTGAACCCAGGTGAAGGCGGTGATGATTTTAGCACACAGATATCGCGGGCGCGAGTGAGCGATGATTCGGTTAGAGCCAATTGATAGTGATGAGTTAACTGTTTTTGGATGATAAGCCGAAAGTGTTGTACTGAGCAAAGAGGAGAGCCTGAGATATATTAAATTCTCAGCTGGAGAACTTTTGAAGCCAATTGAAAGTTAACCCTGTAAGTGGACCGTTTGATGAAGTGAAAATAAAAAAAAGCGAGTACAAATGTGATGGTAACAAAACATAAAAAAAAATTAAAGCAACTTAAAATTGAACGAGGTGCAACAGTAAAAGAACGGGATGATATCTCAGGACAAGCGAGGCCAGATCAGATTACAGGTGTTATGATTGCACATTTACACAAGTTCAGTGATTATACATTGGTTGATGGTGAACATTTGTTTCTTAATGGGGAAGACTATTAAAAACTAATCATTAAAAAGGTGGTACTATTAATAATGCATTAAAGTGCTGAGGAAACAGCTGGCGCGGAATCAGTGATGTTATTCTATTTGAGGGGATTCTAAAACTAAGGGATATCACCGTAAGGAATCACAGAATGTCCATTCTACAGTGAAATTAGGGAATGTACAAACTGCAACAAGTCTTACAAAATGCTGAAGGTATGTCATTCTCAAGCAGTTTAATAAGTATTATTATGACACATTTTTGGATGTTTTGAACTTATCTTTTGAAATGAAACTTGCCAATTGATACGTTCTTTAGATATCACAAAAATTACAGTATCTTTAAGTTAAACAAAAATCAGATATTTACCATGTTTTTCAATTTTACTAATACACAAACATTATACATATATAAAATAGTGATTAAACTTTCATACACTAACTAGTAATAATGCCAGGGGTGATATCTAAAGGGGCATCAGAAAAGACAAAATACATAACCGACGAATGAATGGAACGAATGAATTAAACGCGAGCGCCTCCCGCATTCAGAGCATTACTCGGTGCAGTTACAACACTCCCATAGGAACAAATGATCGCCATCAAAAGGATATTATTGTCATGCCATTTATAAATGATAAAAGCTTAAATCTAAATCTCCCAAGTGTGACTGTGAATAGATATTAATCAGGCAAATGATTGCGTTTTGCAAAATTACGCAGATATATGCGACATTGTAGTTCTGCAAAATGCCCGCATTTTGGAGACTTCGAGATATAAAACAAAAATCATCAACAAAAATATCTTTAACAGATTTTTGTACATTGTTAACATTGAAAAGTGGTAATGCTTATTTGGTCGTAAATAATTTTGATTTTGAAACATTACATAGCACTATTAATAAATATGTTAATAATTAATTTCTATATGTCACTTAAATAAAGTTATGCCGAAGCAGACAAACAAACAAATTTTCACATTTAAAATATTTTGAATTAACAATAATAGTGCAGATTATGTAGACATAAATCTTAAAACATTTTTTTGTAATAAGTATAAAACAAAAATTGTTGATCATTTTTCATAAAGGATAATATACAATGGATCGAAGTCAACAAAATGTGATCAGCTAACGTGCTGTGATCTTTGATATCTTTCAAGGGATTATACTTAAACATTCGGCGAGTCACCTGGAAAGTAGATTTCAAATTAGAATTTTGTTTATTGTTCACCAATCATAAGAAATTTCACTAAGACAGTTGTCACCAATTAATAGTTTTATATTGCGATAACACAGTGCTGAAGATGCCTTTTAGATGTGCTGATTACATCCATTTATGCAACATTGTTGGCTTATAGCCTTCGTCCAGTGTAGCGACTTTAATCAACATTATTTGAACTAGATTAAGTGTAATGTAAAATTCACGATAAAAATAATTTATCACGTATTAAAAGTTAACACCGACTTAGTCAATACTTATTCTTTTTGTTTATTCATTTAATTATTAATTGTACACAAATTTTTGAAAAAATCAGAAAATCTTTATCCACTTTGACCATACAGATGATTCTTGGGCGAGTCGACAACACGTCGAAAATTTCAGTAAATCAAAAAAACCAAGTAGCAAAAAAGTATTATGTTGTATTTTTATCATATGTTTTAACTTTTTTTGGAACGAAATTGTAAAGTCACAGCCTTAATCTAGTTGGTAAGTTGATCGAAGTTTGCACAGATCGCATTAATTTTGTAGACAATAAAATACCAATGAGTGTTGTCATTTAAAATTAACCAGTCAACAATGTTGCCACATTTACACAGTAACTTAATTGGTCCAAATTAAGTCACCGAGAATAGTAAGAGGGTGGTAATTTTAGCAAATGTCGAAACGGAATTATTAACAGTTTGATGACATATTGAAGTACTGGACATTGTTAGCAATGAGGAAACATTATTTGATAGTAACATGTTTACCACTCTCTAGTCCACAACATTCATTCATTCTTATATCTGAATTTATCTTTATGAAATTCAGGTGTAACATTTGTTTGATTTTCAAATTCTTAACTGAAATTTGTATTTCAAACGCACATAGCTAGTTTAGTTATAATATTTCAGTTTTAAAGGATCCTGCAAGTGTTTCTATCTTGAAAGTGCTTGGCAACATGAGGTACGTATGATGTTTGAAAACTAAAAAACTATACAAAGTTGTTATTTTCGAATCTAAAATTGGAATCTTTCTGACGCCCATTTTAATAATACTGTATCTAAGATCTATAAATTGATGGATAAAACCAACTCGGAATCAAACTCTGTATGCTGCATTTTTCTTGTGTTTTCAGCAATAAAAATATTTCTAAGTAACAAGGCTAAATGTTTTTTACTTTTACATTCACTGTAAATCTAAAATAAATTCAGAAATTCATTAGGCTAACTTTTTTTGCTTTTAGATTGACAAGGAGGCAAAGGACCTAAAATAAATTCAGATAGATCAGAATCAAGTGCCTCCAGCATGAACATATCCGTTAATCTTTGACGCTAGCCATTTTCGACTGAAGCTTACAAATTAATAATTTAGAGTGCAAACATGTTAAAATGCATACGCATCAGGAACTGTTTCTAGTATTTCAGAATATGTTCTTGCAAGTGGTAAAAAACGTGTCATGTGTGTGTCATTCGCATCGTCATTGTGGTGGGAATACTCACCTCGTGCACAGCACGCTGCGTGGCTTCCCTTGTGGTGAACGTGACAAACGCGTAGCCACGGTTAGTGCCCGTCATAGGGTCCATCATGAGCCTCAAGTCCCATATGGTCCCACACCGCTCGAACAGCGGGATCAACTCATCCTCAAACATATCCTTCGGGATCTTGCCGCAAAACACCTCGCAGCCGGCGCCCGGCGTTCCTCCCTCCCACCCCGGCGGTGGACCGCCGTATTTACGTTGACCTGTAATTTGAAACGTCTAGCTTCATACTAGTAATAAATATTTCTTACTCAGTCTTAATCGCCTCTGCGGTCTAACGCTCCAGGTGTTAAACTTGACTTCAGAAGATCCCGGGTTCGATTCCAGTCGGGAAGCAAAAAAAAATGGGTTTTCCAATTTCCTACCAAAAAAAACCGTGCCCGGTTGGCGATAGCCTTGCAGTTGACAATTCTATAGCCACTGTATTAGCACAAGTGAAAACCTGCTGAAGCTGCACTTTGTTTAAGCATATGATAAATACGTGTTGAGCTCGTACAGATGTTGCTACGCCGATTTGAATTTTGTCAAATACATAAGTACTTTTACTTTAACACTTTAATTTTTTTATTGTTTCAACTCAGTGAACCATACGTTAACATTATTTGTTGTTATGCAAAATTAATGGTAAGTGTAACAAACAGACCACCTGATAGTATTTAACGAAGACCACCTTTAGAAATCAAAGACGGTATTGGTGAGTTAACAATCTACATTTATATACTGTACTAAAATGTCAAGCTCCGTCTCGACTCATTAGTTTTTAGCAATTACTATTAAAAGCTTTGATCATTACATAAAACATATTTCGATACCTAATCGCAAATCAAGTATCTTATTATGAGACCAATATAAAGATGGCTCGTTCGAACATTATAGTCAAGTTTATAAAATGGTATATGGTAGTACGATTTATAACATAGTAGGTTTACTGATGGCGCCCTTTCGGTATGCAACTAAATAAGTAGGTCTCAAGAAATAGCCGGCTTCTCTAAGGAGATTGTACGCTAGTAATAAGATCATGTAATATTATATTTTATTAAAATAGCTTACTGGGTTTAATGTTATGTACAATTAATATTTGTATTACAACCCATTGATTATTGTAACAAGAACTTAACAAAATTCAAAATATTTAAATGAAATAATATAAATATGAGTATTTTTAACTTAGTATTAAAATTTATATAAATATAATATGTAAATGCGAAAATATCTCTGAAAAGAAGGAAAAGTCAAGTCAAACACTCGTGTACTAGCGGTGTCGCTTATTTAAATAAAAAATTATAATTATAAATCTTGTTAAGTGTAGGCGTAGGCAAATGACAAACCGTAATATTTTGAAAGTTTTATAAAGTTATTCACTTTGTATGGTGGAAACTGTAACCAAGTACTTTCACGGCAAAGCGAAAAAATACAAACGAAGATCCCGAAAGAGGCAGGCAGAGAGGTACAAAAAGGACACTCACGACTGGCCTAAGACAGTAAGTTCCGAAATGTGGTAGCTGCTAAACCGGACACAGATCCAATCCCTGGCAACGTTTTTTTTATAAGAAAATAGAGGAAACACATTTTACTTTTTTATATGACCCGGGGATCGATCGAGGACCTCTTGAAGTCAAATTAAACAGCGGACCGGTGGACCACTGAGGCGAAATTTTGTAAAAACTTACTGTTCCTTACCGTTTTATACCATAAGTGAAGGTTGCGACATTTAAGGACAATCATCATGCAAATTGTCCGAAAGGTAAGAGATGCATATCGCTTATAAACACCAAAGATGTTAAAACGCAGTGCTGGGTAAAAACTAGGATCTAAAGCACGAGGATTTGTTATAAAGTGTTGCTTAGGATTTTGAATTATGTGGAAACTTTTTACTTTTATTTGCCAGTGTTGGTCCGGATCTCCAGTATAGAATAGACCATCTGCCTTCCTACCAAGCAGCTCGTAAGAGGCGAGCAGCACTATATAATACGACTGGTAGTCGAGTGCCGTGGAACAACTCGTCCAGGAAGGGATCCCCCCATTTTTAACTATTCCTGTCGCCATAATGAGTGTCATGTTACGATTCGGATGGAAGGGTAGCCAGAAGACTTGCATTATAATGGGCTAACACCTCGGCCACAAGACATCGCCACATCTATGACATCTATGATGTTGGCAAGGTTATTTCTTAGCATTAAGAGAGGATTGTGCTTGTTCTCTATTTTGTCACAAATAAAAGAAAGGTAATTTAGATAAAACATAAAAATGATTTCTTTAAAATGGTGAAAAACACAGCTAATCGTAACGGAAAACCAGTGCATAATAACTGAAAGAAAAAAAACAAACCTGTAGTCACATCTAATGTGTAGCCGGTCCTCGACAAAATCTGTTTAATCTTGTCCTCGTCGGGGCCTTTAGCCGGAACAGTGGATGACAGAGCGGGCGCGCCCTGCACTCCCGCTCTGCTTTTCTGTCTGGAAACACAAGCATATCGCACTCGGTTAATCACACTACATACACTTATAGTTCCTAGCATAAGCATAGCTACTAGCTTATGCCCGTCACATACATCCGTAATTTCGTAACGGTATTCCGTTTCGAAAAATCACAGAAATAGAAATAGCCAATTCACACAAATTCCGAACGAAAAATTCCTGGTTTGGGTCCGCCACATATGTATATACAAAATTCGTTTATGGAATCCCATTTCAAAATTTTTCAAAGCCCCGGACTAATTTTGGCATCGTATAGCGAATTATAACATTCAGGATAATCAATGAATGAATGAATACACTTTATTATGTATAAAAAAATACACCTTTTTTCACTTATAATAATATTTAACTTAGGCGCACAAAGGCGGTCTTATCGCTTCAGAGCGATCTCTGCCAGACAACCTTAATAGATAGTTTTTAAATTCAGAAAATTTTATTCACATGGATTATTTATGCGGCATTTGAGCAATACATGCGAGTAGATTGGCAAACATCCCTCGCCCCTTTGCCTTCTTGCCCTCTACCCCGATGTGGGGACTTAGAATAGGATCTTTTATAAGAGATAGAAGGTAAACGTGCTATATATTTCTGATAATAAGAAATACACATCACCTGTAAACACTAACCGGCTTATTAATTAACATGATAAAATATGATATTAATTTTTATTAGTCTCATTAATAAACAAGAAATACAGTACTCCAAAGTTTAACCTGGTATTACAGTTTTAATTACAATATCATACAGAGAGACTATAATATCAACTTAATTTCAACGCCCAGGTTAGGCCATGTTAACGGTGTTTTATAACATGAAGCTAAAAAAAAGGATTTTCACGCCAACATTTCCCAAGTGGTAGGCAGAGGCACAACCAGCCTTGGTTACCAACCATCCACGACTAGCCCGAGACACTAAGTCCCACACTGCGATAGGTGGCAAACCTATTGCCAACCGGGCACATATCCAATCCCGAGCAACATTTTTTTTATTAGAAAATTGGAAAACCCCAATTTTATTTTCGTTGCCCGACCCGGGAATGGAACCCGGGACCTCATGCAGTCAAGTCCAACAACTGAACCGCTAGACTACAGAGGCGATTTAATATCCTCGCTATAACATGAAGCTAGGATTTAACATCCTCGTGTGTTCAGTTTACAGCTTTCCTAACATTTATGATTACTATACCTACTAGCGGAACGCGTTGATGACCGATTAGCGATGTGAATTTATTGTCCACTAAAATTTATCGATACTCTCCGTCACCCCGTAAAGGATTAGGGTGAACTACTACCACGAAAGCTTAAAACAATATAGTATTTCAATAGTACTAACTGTCATCGGAGAAAGACTTAAAACTTAAGCCTTTAAGTTGCTTTTATAAGTTTACATTTAGCTATATACATTATGGAAGCAATAAGATACTGATTTAAGCGTTCATAGCTAACGCAAAGAATTATTTCCCACATAAATTGTATCGACATCCGAATAGTCGGATCGTGATAAAAAAAAATACATGGGACCTCAGATTTCTCATCTACCTTAAACATAGGTTCATATTTGGCCGAGTTGTCACGTACCCTAACAAAGAAGCCAAACAAATAAAAAAAATTCATAACCTCCTCCTTTTCGGAGATGGTTAAAAAGTTAACAAAGTCGTTTTTTTTTGCAGTTTTTCTGTCCTAACATTATAACATTGGACATGTTTAAATATGTATTTTCGAATCAAGTAACAATCCTTGAGAATTAAAATTACCAACTAGTATATACTCTCAAGTTTTCCTTGAGAGGTAAGTACTTTTAAAATAAAAGAATATTGAGAACGACCGTGAAAGTAAATTTAACATTCAGTTTTACTTTAAACGCTTTAAGGTCTCAGCACACATATCAACTCGGAAAGGGAACGTCAACGTATCGCCTCGAGCAGTTCTTTATTGTTTATATGAAACTCCATAGTACTGCAACGCACACTAATCGGAATCGTAACGTAATCGTCCCGCCTCGGAACAGCCTCGCGGTCGGCGAGCCGTAAGCGCGGTGTCGTCTAGCCGTAGCCGAGTTGAGGTACAGGAGCTGCTGATACTGTTTGATTACGTGCATACGTTCAGTTGACGCCTGGACCTGGTTGACGGCGGGGCGAAAAGGCGATACGGTGACGATCCCTTTCCGAGTTGATGTGTGCAATGTGATGCTGAGACCTTTATCCAACCCACACGAATTAAAACTGGTGGACGCCAGATATAATCAATCAAAAGCTTGTTATTACATTTGGCGTCATTGCCCTCTCTGAATTATTGTAAAGTCAAAGTACTTTAGTGAGTTTTGGCGCCATTGGCGCCAACGCCCAAGCCAATAACAAAAATAAATCTATCAAAATAAAAAATCCTTACAGATAAATTCTATCTATATAACTATAAAAAGGAATCTTCCTTTCGCTGGACCAATTTTGCAATTTTTTTGTGGTGTTAGTTATTGTCAGGAGGCTATTCTTGTAAAAAGACAAAGCGGGAAAATAATGCTTTAATAGGTACATACAAACTGTTAGTAGCTGTTAAAGTCAAAGGATAAACTTAATTTATTAATAAATTTATATTTGTCATGTAGGTATGTATGTATTCGTCAAATGTAACATTTTAGTAAACTTGTAAACAAATCATAAGATTTTTCACTTTACTTCTTGTAATCAAGTCTTCAGAAGACTAGAATCTGACTGAGTTCGTTACATTAGTAGTTTTTAGTATCTATAATTTCTGTCAAGATGTCTTATAATATATGACAAATCATGCACATAGACTTATTATCTATTAACACAATAATGTCAATTCTTTCGCAACTTTCAATTTGGCAATGAGCATCTGACCTCATTCGCCAATAGGAATAAATTCATCTATCAAAATCGTTGGTAAACTTAAGCTTTAGTACGGTACATAATTAAAATACACTGTGATAATATACAACCACCAACCCAAGAAGTATATCTATATAACTCCACACCTTCAAAGGCCCCTCATAATCCGCGTCTGCATATAATTAATTCACGAAATGCATTTGTAAATGACTGTGCTATGTACACAGTCATCTGTCGGCGAAACGCATGCATGTTTAAATATGCGTCATTGCCGTCGTCCGACAACCCCAGGCCGAGGGAGCGAGATGAAAGGCACCGACGAACAAAGTGATAAGTCTCTCTGTCCTCCTCTACGACCGTAGCATTGGCAAATGTCAGCCTCCGTCCGAGCAGCTTTGCCTTCCGGTTATATCAACGCAGCGGACGGATAATCTCAGACATCACAAGTTGAATGCTATTTATTTGTGAAATAACAAAAATGCACGAAAGTGTATGTGCAAAGCACATTACTTTGAACATAGCTTATTCAGAAATTTGTTTGACGTCCAGCTGGACAAAGTGTCCGGGTGATGACAAAAGAATTTGTTTCCTTTTTGTTATCGGCCAATATTCATAGCTTAAACAAAATTTTGAGGCAGTACTGGCAACAATACATAACCACCACCACCATCCTACCGAAATCCACCGGAATGAAAAAAATAATGGAACGAAGTCCTTCTGAACAGCTAGTACATCAAGAACAGATAGTATGGAAGTACAGATAAAATAAATAATGTATTAATAATTACAAAATTAATAAACAAACTTGTCACGTAGTTTGATCTATCAATCCTAGGTGTGGGTCGTAGCTCGACTAAAGTGTCGTAGGCCGTAGCATAGGGCTGACCAATTTTCGTCGCTACATTTAACCTACAGCTACTAACAGAAGAGTTTCAATCCGTAGTTTACGTATATTGTATCTTGGCCCTCGTTTAGATCTGCATTCTTTTTGCGGCGAAGTACACTGCCTAACATAAATTTCGTATTTCTGTAACTTGGCTCTCCTTTTTCACATTTATGTTTTTAGTAGAATATCATTACTTTTTGTAAAGAAAATATAGCCAATACAATATATTGGAATAGTTCCAAATATCTACTTGTAACGCTTCCAACGATACAATAAAAAAACATGTGTGAGGACTAGTGGGATTTCTTATTTTAAGATTTTTTCCTACGTTTACACATAATTTACCGAGCCGGATTTCAAATTTCATCCTTCTAGGTCATCTAAAAGTAGGTTAGATTTAGCTACTTAAGTCTGTTAAAATTTACGACTTTTTAACCTTCATATCTTGATAACCGTTTTAGGTAGCTTCATTAAATTTGGGTTTCTAAATGTCCTTATGAGTATAATTAAACTAACGTAAACATGTTTAGGTTAAAGAGGCTTTGAGTAATAGAAGGGTCAAAAGTGGCACCAAGTGGTTCGTGTAATATTACAGTCGGCGCTGGATAGCCAGTTTAATTTGTTTGAACTTAGCTTGACACGCTACCGTGTGTCTAGACATTATGCAAGTTATATCAATTGCATGGAAATTAGTTTATCGATAACTTTAGCCTCAAACGTAAACGCGATCAAAACGTTGACATTTTAATGTGAATTTATGAAGAAGGCGGGTGATAACTGCCCAAAAGTTGTACAGCAATCTACTCAAATAAAACAATGCACAAAAAAACAAAAGTTAAGTAAGTAAAAGTGAAGTATCTTCACGCTCATGTCCTCGAAGATGTAGGCAGAGGCACAAACACCCACGACTAGCCAAATACACTAACGGCCAAAATTAATAATCAATCCTAATCCACTACTTATTTCATTTATTACTTTCCTTTTACGGGTTGGCTGGAAGAAATTTCTTTTGTTAGAGATAAGCTCGCCTTTTGTACTTTTTTTTACTTTTAAGTATTTTGTTTGTAATATCAGTTGTGTACAATAAAGAGTTAATAAAATAAATAAATAATAATAAAAATCCAAAACTTCCTGTCCAAGATTGATATTTTGATCCATTTTTATGTTATCGCTTGCCAATAACACATCTGTGGACTGGATTAATATGGCAATTAGGTATGGGATAGGCCGGCGGATACGCAGCTATCTAGATTGCTTGAAATCCATCTTTAGAGATACATACATTATTGACATTGGCTGTTAGTCGATTAATGTTGATAGACTGTCGCCAATCATACCCAATCCCTGGTAACATTGCTTTACCGCATAAAGTCCCGGTTACTCATAAAGTCAAGTCCAACACTAGACCACTACGCTAGATAAGCAAGCTAGACCACCAGAGGCGAAACATTCAAAATAAACCGAATAGTCATCTAATTGTGATGTCGCAATTTGAACATTCTTCGAAATTTGAATTACTGAAATTCTAAATTTAATTTCAAATGTATTCTTGAGATAAAAAAAGGCGCATAATAATATGAAAGACTGCATTGTAAGCCTTCCCCATTTACTGGTATCAAGTGATACAACTATATAGTTATTATATTGCTATCAAATTTTAATCAAGGACAATATTCCAGTTAGCAACAAACAATGACGAACACTACGGCCCCATTCACAGAAGATAATGACAGTACATTATCTAATCTGTGAATATTTTATACATGCATTATAATATGCCATTTTAGTAGCTTGTTTTAAAATATGCCTTGCTTCTTTTATCCCACTGCGAAAAGGGAGTTACACGTTTCAAGTGTGCTTGTATAAATAAATATTTTTCAAACGTTTTCCCAGTAGTCAAAACCGCATCAAAATCAGGTATGGGTTGTCAGAAAAGTAAGACAGGACAAGCAGACACGCAAAGAACCACTTTAGTTTACTTATATGGTTAGAACCAAATATACTAGCACCTATGTGTATTTTACTAGTACTGGCGGCCCGGTACGTGCTTCGCTACGTATATGACCGCATGAATGACTAACATAAAAAAAAGAAAAAAACAACAGAAAGAAGTTTCAATTTCACATAATAATACACATCAACAAAATGATCCGCCATTTATTGAATTCACTTGTTACAAAAAATGTGATAAATTAAGAACCGCTCTACCGATTTTATGCAAACTTCACATAAACCATCTACTAAATAGTCAGAAAAAAGCCGGATAGATAAGCTTGTTCTTGAGTTATAAAATTACAACTATAAGTGGCATTGATTTATATGAAAAGATTAAATTATAAAGAATCATAAATTGTTCTACATTGCACGTAGCTCGATATGTACATTTGTATAGTACATAGCATTCTAAAATGAGTATTTATTATGTACCTATACAAATGAATACAATTGAATTAGAAAAACTTTTTTTAAAACGTACATTCTAATAAATATACCATACATACACCAAAATAAAATACACATTTTTGTCCGTCGTTTATTTGTTCCGGCTAATCTCTTAAACCGATGGACCACTGATGACGGGAATTTTACTGGCAGGTAACTGATATAATAAGACGCGACTTAGGCTGCTTTTATTTTAGATTTTTTGTTACGCCTCACGTGGACAAAGTCGCGGGCGCGCATCTAGTATAAGAAGTAATACTTTTTTATCTGTGATACGTTTCATTTTACCAAAATATTTTAATTGCAAATTTCTTACAACTGCTCAATATGGCGCGCATTCAAAAAATATTTGACTTTCAAAATAAATTATAAGGGGGTCAATTCACGATATGTTTTGCTGTCAGATTCACCGCAGTCGATGAATTACATTTGAATGATGGTTCACAAAAATGTATGCATAAATAATAGGTTTTTCGTCAGTCAATTCTAGGATTGTAGTAAAAGTGACAGAAAAACCTATCGTCTTATTAATAAACACGGACTAACGCAGGTAGGTTCACCGCGATATTATTTTGCGTGCGGAAATAAACCCACACCGCATTGCGTAAATTTGTATATTTCCGCGCTTATTTTTTAGCAAAAGTACGGATACTGGTATAAAATTCAATTTTTTAAAGATTCGCGGCGACGCGGTGAAAATTCGCAGTGAGGACGGCTCCAGGATTACAGTCTTCTTATATTCATCTTTCTCTTACAGTACTGTTTAGCATCAAGTGAGCTAGATGGCAGCATTTCCGCAGTAATCGCAGTCTGTCGCAGTCCGCAACACGGGAAGTTAAGTGTCAATTCAATTTTTCTAGATGACCTACATACCTAACCGTTTATTTGGCCATCATCCAATATGGAGATAGGGTTGTGCTAAATGTTATTGCAAAATTTATTCGTAACCAACAAAAAAGGAAGTTCTCATTTCGTCACGTATATTATTTGTTATTTTTTACTTAGTTTTTACTTCACTGCAAAGCAGTAAAACAAAATCGCTCTTCGCCGTCCGTCCCTATGTATGCTTAGATCTTTGAAAACTCCGCAACGAATTATGATGCGTTTTTTACTAGTGTTTAAAGTTTAAGTAAAATAATATAGCGGAACAATTCCGTAGGGAAAAATCCAAAAAACTTTAAACGTAGCAAATTCACAAAAATTCATATATTATACCTACCAAAACATATTTCGTTTAGATTTTAGAAACGGAATTCCGTTATGGGATTCCGAACGTAGGTTGCGAGACCTACGAAAAGTAAATTTAGTAGTTAAATAAAAAGTAAATTTTATAGAGAAATTATAAAAAAAACATTCATGAGTGACAAGAGTGACGCGTGAAATCATAAAAAAACCAAGGAGAATAAATGACTACCTTTTCCTGTTTAAGTCGCTTAGAAATGTTATTAAAACAAAAGTATCTTAACGCCCATATCCTTGAAGGCGTAGGCAGAGGCACAACTAAGGCACCCACGACTAGCCAAAGCCACTAATTCCCACAATGTGATAGGTAGCAAGCCTATCGCCAACCGGGCACACATTCAATACCGAGCAACAGTTTTTTTATTAGAAAACTAGCTGCGTCCCGCAGTTTCACCCGCGTAAGTCCCAATCCCGCGGGAACTCCGGGATAAAAAGTAGCCTGTATGTTATTCTGGGTCTTCAGCTACCTACATACCAAATTTCATCGTAATCGGCTTTGTAGTTTTTGCGTGAAAGAGTAACAAACGTCCATACATCCAACCTTTTGCATTTATAATATTAATAGGATTGGAAAAACCACATTTTCTTTTTGTTGCCCGACCCGGAAATCGAACCCGGGACCTCATGAGGTCAAGTCTGACACCAGACCGCTGCTGGACTGGACTGCTAGACCAGAGGCGATAAAATCTTATAGGATAGTAAAATTGTGATCATAAAAAAATGCAGCAACCCTGGCAATATTTGCCTTACCCGATCATGAACGAGGTTAGCTTAGACGATTAAATTAGCTGCGAGGAGTGTGTCGATATACAGTAACATCGATAAACTGCCGGAGTTTAAACGACAGAGTTTTTACCCACAAGACAGTTCCAAGGTCTCAAGCCTGTTGAACCTGCCCCCTGCCAGTTTCCTTACAAATACTCAGATAGAATGCTTAGCAAAGATTTACAAACACATAAACGTACATATCTTAACGCCAAGTTTATTTATTTATTTATTTTTTTAGCTTAAAACACACGATTTATAATGGATTACAGTAAATTATACTTAAAAAAATAAATTATAATGAAATACATGCTGTTACATTAGTATGACATTAAATAACTATCAA
>NJDD01000194.1:669488-682382 GCA_002245505.1 Calephelis nemesis
CAATATTATTGGTAAAGAGTTCTATTTTCAAAATTTAAACTTATTTTTTTAATATAATGCTTTTAAGTTGCCAGTTCTAAAAACTTTCAGTTTGGCCCTCGTACCTAGCATATTCAGAAAGAGGCATGCGGCGAATAAATATAATATAAAGCTACAAATGTTAAAATGAAAAAAGCATGTACATATTAAAATGTATATATAAATATTGTATTACAATAATGAGGACCCATGTTGATAAAAATATTAGAATTTAATTTAAAGCAATAAAAAGTTAATAAACTAACAAAATATATACAAAATAAGATTCATGTCTTGGAATAATCACCAAGTATATATATAACAGCTTTGTAACACTTTTACTTAGAACAAAAAAAAACAACTTTTTGTCTCAACTCTTTTTTAAATTGCTTTTTAATGAATGCACTAGAACAGCTAATATTCGGCTACACATTAGGGACATCACTAGTACTTTGTCCAACACTAGCAGGCTATATAGAAAGGTCGATAGTTATTTAACTGAATCAGACGTTACTTTGCGGAAATTTATTGTAATAGATGTATGATTAATAAGCGTTTATTTTGCTTATTCCGCGTAAGCAGTGTAACTGTTATGGCGAGAAGTCTTTCCAAATGACTCAAAATGTGATAAACCTAAATTAACGTTAACGAATAGTGTTTACGGCGGTTATGGTCCGTCTTGATCATTTAAAAAAATACATAGATTTGTCGGTACAACGTCTTTCGGCTCAGCTTGAAGGATAATATAATTGCAGAATTTTGAATATTTGACCACGCAAATATAATAACTTATAGATTTCAGTACAAGCCCTTCAAACCGTCCGCGTCATCTGGCTATAATTTTAATAAAAAAAATAATACCACAACTGTTTTATCAAAATCATTTAGGAAATGTTGTCGTGAGAAATCTCTCATAGATAGATTTTCACATATTGCATGTTTCCCCGTGTTGGTTCGGGCTCCTTTGCAGAATAGACCATCTGCCTTCCTGTGCTAAGCAGTTCGTAAAGGCGAACGTAGGCTTAGCGTTACTAGCAGCACCGTGGCGTTTTACTAGGTGGTCGAGTCTCGCAGCGACTCGCCCGGATTGGCACTACCGCCTTACCTATTCCTGCCGCCATAATGTCAGCGCTTGTCAGTAAGGTAGCCGGTAAACTTACTTTTGCTCGAGACCTAATATCCCAGCCTAAGGTTGCTATCGCACCATTTTCACCTTTGGTGTCTTTAGGCGTGAATTTCTTACCATCAGGAAATCCGTCTGCTTGTTTGATATATCATAAAAAATGTCTACTGATAATCCTATAGGATTTTATTTATAGGAACTAAAATAAACCCACCTTAGACAATGGCTTATAAGAATACTAGATGCTGTCTGGTGCGTTTCTCTGTATAACAAAAATATTTAGGTGTGTCCCGCGAAAAACCAATAAGTAAACCAAGAACTATCTCGATCCCGTCAGCATTCAAACAAAAAATCAAAATCGAAATTGATCCTTCCATTCAAAAGTCAAAGATATATATATGTATATATACAGATTTCCTGATGGTAAGAAATTCACGCCACCTAGAGAAAGGAGGTAATGGTGCGTTGCAAGCATGAAGCCGGGATGTTAAGCCTCCAGCAAAAGTAAGTTTACCGGCAACCTTACCCTCCGGACCGGAACAAGTCAACGGCAAGCACTGACGGTATGGCGGCTGGAATGATAAGGCGGTGGTACTAAACTGGACGAGCCACCTAGTAAGAGGTCACGGTGTTAGTGACGGTAAGCTTATGCTCGCCTTTTACGAGCCTGGCAGGAAGGCAGATAGTCTGTTCTGCAAAGTAGCCCGGACCAACACGGGAAGAATAAATATTTCAAGTAATAAATATTTCAAAAAAGAGTACATAAGAGAACTTCTACTTTTTTTTTGTATTCTCTTCACAGTGCATCTTTTTGTCTAGTCTATTTAACAATTTAAACAGGTGGACGATGGTGATTTTCAAAGTAAACAAAAAAAAAATCATTTTAGACATGTCAGTTTAGTCACATGTCAACTTGTGACATTTTTAATTAACATTTTCCGAGGAATAGAAAGAAAGTAAAAAATTGCACGTACAAATTAATTTGACAGCAATAAACGTGTTTTATCTCTTGCTATTACTATCGTTGAAAGATACTCGTAGCTTTAAAATGTATTTTTGGGATCCTATGATTTAATACAATCTAAGGGTCTCATCACACATGTTATTATCGTGCAGCATTTTTTTTTCTAAGTGTTGCTTCTGGGTTTTTTATGATATTGGAAGGCAAACATACGGCTCTCCTGGGGGTAATAAATAAAAGCCGCCACCAAAGGTGGTAATGGTGCGTTGCCAACCTGAGGCCGGGATGTTAGACCTCGAGCAAAAGTAAGTTTACCGGCTACCTTATACTCCGAACTGGAATACGTCAACGGCAAGCACTGACGTTATGGCGGCAGGATAGGTAAGGCGGTGGTAGATACCAATTCGGACGAGTCGCTGTGAAACTGTACTACCGTGTTGGATGTCACAGTGCTAGTGACGATCAGCCTATGCTCACCTTTTACGAGCTGCCTGGCAGTAGGGCAAATGGTCTATTCTGCTAAGAAGTTCGGACCAACACGGGGAAAAGTATATCATCATACCTTGGTGATGCAAACAATACCTAATGGATTTTTTTTCATTCACAAATGCCAATTTGAAAGCATATGAATTTCCTCAATTTGTACGAACTCGAATGAATGAACTTCAGAGGTCTAATATAAAGGTACCCTCTATAGGCGTGAAGTTCAAAGTAGTCATTGACGTTTTTTCGCACAGCGACAAGTTTGGATACATCACCGAATATTCGCGAAACTATTGAAAGAATAAAACATCTGCAGAAGCCGCCGCAGTTTTCGCTTTGCGCATCCAAACGGCACCATGCAACAGACGCAGTTTCGCTGCGTCTGTATGACCTCAAACTTCATAGATCTGCGAAACGCTGGTACATAACACGTTTTTACATAGTTTCGCCGCAATCAAAATGATCGGTATGTTAAGAGCGTTAAATCGAATTTCATAGTTATCTAAGTTTTTAACGAGATTTTAAAGCTACATGAAATTATTTTTTTTGCAGTTGGATATTCTAGGTTTCTTAATAATTTATGAAAATAACACCAATTACGTCTTAAATTTATAACTATCAGTATCTGCAATTATCAATGTCAATATTCTACAATCAAAGGTGTCACTCAAAGTAAAGCATTACTTATACATACAAGGCAATAATTGAATAAAACTTACTTTATTTCAAATTAAAAAAAAAATATCTTTTAAATCATATGATCTATTTTCAAAGGGATAACAGAACAAAAAAAATACTAGTGAATGTAAACAAGGCTATTATTGTATTTTCAGACAATGAGTTAAAAAATTTGATATTTGTGGGTACAATGAAATAAGTATTAATAACAAAAATGTTTTTTAAAAATATGTTACTTCTACAATTATCAATTGTATTTACTAATTGTAACAATATTTGCTACCCATAATTGCAACCACATTCTTGATTGTAATATAACTTTACTAATAATGCAATTACGTTGCCAAGAAGCAATAAATCATGAGATATTTTTTCTTTTACTATGGCATGCAAAATGTGATAATAATTTACAACCAGGTCCTTGAGTGTTTAATTAAAATTACTTAAATTAAATTATTAATTAAAAATTAATTCAATTAAAATAACTGTTGTAAATAATTAGATAAAAAATGTATGTTTGTATAGTGTTGTCAATTCTCTGAAAGCGGTCTGCAAAGCACCTTACCGCAGCCTACAAATGGTATTTACCTCCCACCATGAACTTTCTAATTTGCAGCATTTTTATAGTTTTTTTTCATTATGGCTTTTAAATGAAATATCAACACTGCATCCAAGACAATAAAACCATGCAGAAACCACGGAGAAGTCTAGTAATGGTGTACATATTTTAAACAACATTTAACAAAGTTGAGTGTCACATTTTGTCATTATACTAAAATCATCTAGGAATCCAGGTTAATAACAATTACCTGAAAACTTGGATAGTAGTCCTTATCAAAAGTAAGAATTTATTTAGTTTCAGTTTTTTATATATGTGTCTGATGGTTCCTGATGTACTGTTGAAATCAAAAATATAATGAAACAGTTTATACTTTTTAGACTTAACTATTTTTACTAAGATGTTGACTATGTTTGCATAAACAAATTAAAGAAGCAGTATTAAGTTTTTCATGATCTCGTTCAACACTCCTGTTGCAAATGTGTGATTTGAGATACCAAAAGGTTTGTTTAAACATTGAAAATTTTCCGATATTAAAATAGATACAATCACATTTTTATATATATGAGCCAAAACATTGAAATTTGAGTTTTAATTTAATATATTGTACTCAAAATCCTACTAGAATCTTATTAGAATTAATTTTATTTAATTAAATACAACTTGACTGATGTGTATTGTGTTATGTACTTTTTTTTTGTTATAATATATTTACTAGATACATATATTATTGTAGAAACAGTATTAAAATTGTTATGATCTGTGTCAACACTCAAGCAATTAAATGTTTAATAGAAAATAAATTACATCTGTATCAAATAACATTAAAATATAATGAGCACAAAATCCAACAAGAATCTAATTAGAATGAATTAAATTTCATTCAACTGTATTATGTTTATGTTTTGTACATTTATTTACTAATGAGCTCTTTAATTATGTTTTTTATAATAATACATCATTTTGTTAGAAGCAAAATCTAATTTATTATACCTATTTACAATTGTATTGAATGAAAGTAATAACCTGACATTTTAATTAATCTAACATTCAGTATATATAATAAGTATGGCTAGATTGAAAACAGATTAATGAATAGATGTAGCCTATAAACATTATTTTTTTTAGAAATCTGTAGCCAAGTTGATTGCTTCCAATGATTATAATTTACAAAAAACAAAAAAATACTTAAAATGTGTATTCAATTTGTTAGCCACTGAGAAAAAAATACTGGTAATATCATAAGTACTGCTCTCTATCCAGACCTTTCCAAATACTTGCAGTTTATTTTAGTTGTTGCAAATGCAGATTGGGCTAAGGTTAAATGGCATCAGTTAAGAACAGCAACAAAACAATCTAGTTATGGCAACAATATTAATTTTAGCTCATAGCAATATAGTTTATCAAAGGTCATATTTAGCTAGGGAACAAAATTGTTTGATAATAAAATAATAACATTCAGGTAGGTCAATGAAAATAACAAATAATGCATATCTGTGGAATGTTCTAGGATTTTATGCCATGGCAACACAAAAAAACCAGTGTTGCCAATGCAGCTCCTTAGCAAAAGTTTTGACATATTTGACTAAGAATGGATTAGCAATACATTTTTTGCAGGAGCTATAAAAAAATTGCAAAGAAATTATTTTACACTTTTAAACCTTATTTGGACATAGGATAACATACACAATTAACTTGTTTGAAAACAAACTTTTTTAGCATTCAAACTTGAGGTAGCCTAAAGATTTTTCATTATGAAATCAGATTCTTATTAGAATTGTAAATTAGGTTTCTAATACAATGAATGATGCTCTAGAAATTTGTGTATTATAATCGAGACATTTTTAATTTGGATTTAAAATTGCCATACAATTAAATGTTAAAAATGATATTAGGTCATATAGCTGGCCTTTTTAAGATATCACACAATGCAGTATTTGTTAAATGAAGTGCTACCTACTACCTTATCTCATTTTGCAAAATGATTGTTACTGTGACAACCAATACCTCATTTAAACAAATAGAAGAGCACCAATTTGCAACTTCATGTACCTACATTAATGTTTTTTTTTTATAAAATTGAAATAATTTTAATTAAGTAATAGAAAATTATACACAGATACATATACTTTTCACTTAGCCTAATAAAGTGTATAGAAAAGAAATGGAACTCACCTTTGGGTCCAAGCCATAATCAATAAGTTTGCGGTAATCCGGTGTCCGGCCAATGTCTGAGTCTGTTCCGGGGACCTCTTCTAAAGATATTTCACCGTTACCCTCCGCCATTCTGCACAAGTATTATTCCTTATAGCACACACTACACAGTTCCAGGTGAAATTCCAGACTTCACTAAAATACTTTAACTAAATTTTCAGACTATGCCTAAGTACATGAGAGCTCTCTCAAGCCTTGACTAATGATGATGTCATACAATATCTAGTTAGCCGTGGTCGTGAGCAATGATAAATCGTATTTATATTACATAAAATCGCTATCATATGAGTAATAGTGAATATATGTGGAAGAATGTATCGAAATATATAATATTTACCTTTTAGAATTTTTTGTAATTTTGGAAGAAAATGTCAACTTCTAATTGTTCGAAAAACAAAAAAACAAATGATATTCAAACATAAGAAACTGTAGAACAATAATATGACTGTGCACTCGTCAATTCCATTTGGGTAAAGGTCAAAATTCAAAAACGGAATGCACAAGATATTGCAACTTTATAGTGAAGTGAAATAAATTTTGAGCCTAAAACGAAAAACAAAAATTTTAAAAAAGTTATTGAAACAAAAACAAGGATATGAGATCCGCCGGTCAATGACCGAAATAACACAGACTATACAGACAACTTTTAAATATCGTTGCACAAAACACTTTTTAAGGAATAAAACACTTTAAAACCACTTTAACAATCCATCTGTATCAATATACAAACACTAGTAACTTTCCGCGCATAAAACTTTGGCAAATGTGAAACTGCAATAAGTTGAGAATGCAACTGCATTGCACTCCATGGGAACCGGCCGGCGCGCGCCTTAGTTTCCAATAAGAATCCAATTAGAACGAGCACATAGTATGCTAGAAGATAGATATCACTATCACACACAATCACTTATCAAAAAAATAATTTTGTTTGGATCACTGTGCACGGAAATAATTACCTATTAATTTTGCTAGTTGGTGGCCGAGACAGATATGGCGGCACAACGCGACGTCAACGTGACCGCCAATACGGGGTTCTCATAACGACGCGCGCGGGACATGCAACGAGGAGTGCATTCAAACTTTCAAAGACAAGCAATTTGTTGTAAAAGTTAAAAAAACCTCTCTGTTTATAAAATTATTGCGACCGTAGCGAATGTTGAGATATTTTTATTGCACAGAGAGTTTTTGCAATGGTTGCGAATAATTTTGAATGTGAAATAGCGCGGCGCGTCGCGCAAGGCTGCCGGCCGCGAGGTGAGACAGGCTAGCGGCAAGACGGCGGCGAGCGAGAAGTCGAGAGCGAAGAGGGGAGGGTGTTGCAACCGGCGGTGCAGGCGTGCAGCAGCGACGACGCCGCACCGAGCTCGCAACATGCATACTTGCATATACACTCACACTTGCAAACCCTCTGACCTTCGGGCTTCGGTACTATAAAGTCGTAATCGATTCACTGCAAACTGTTAGTTAAGCCTTTGCTGCATTCAAACTTTAAAAAACTAATTTTCCTCACCCCTAAATCTTACTGGAGTTGTTTCTTCCTGAATGTCGCTAACGACAAAAACAACCTATTTGCGAATTCGAATTCCTATAAGATTCTAGGAACTTGTAAGATTTAAATAATTATAACACGATTAAAAAAACTTTAAAAAAATACACAATATTGCAAAAGTATAATTTTAAACATTGACACTTCTAAACACCCTGTAGGTACCTATAGGAACCTTCGCTCGATACGCGTAGGCGATTAAATTAATTTAGTTTTTGTTTTTCAACTAACTATTTTATTTTCAGCTAGCAACGGTCTCGAAGAAAAAATATATAAAAGATCACACGCTTTCTAATCGACAACGTCCAATAGTGGAACAAGGTTCATTACTCTTTGATATGGAAACGAAGGGATAAAAGAGTTAATCGCAATAACCCCTTGCTTTAGTTCGCTTCACCTGCTGATTATTGAAGCCGTATGTATTTGCGACACATACGCAAAACTGGCCTTCGTTCGCATGTATGTGTAAGAAACTTGGATCTGTATCCGCCGCAAAATGCATATGTGGGTAGATACTTAGATAGAACGGCTACTGCGGGTGCCTCGCATTGTATGGACGGAGTTCAAAAGTGGTCCTTTCACCGCGATTGTGAATCTTACATGAGGTTTATGTCACGTCGAAAATCGCTCAATGCGTAGAGCAGTCTCGGTTCACAAAGAACTCGCTTGTAGTATGTATGGCGTAGCGGCACGACAGACACACTTCCTTTCTCACATTTTCTTGATATCAATAGCGTTAAAATACAAGCTGTAAAATGAACTCTCGCCGAGTTTCCGGTTAAGTCTTCTTGGGAAAGGTTTCGCTCACCTCACACGTCTGTTTTATTCATATCTGATGAATAGTACAATAGGTTCTTATGTACATAATATGGATAATACAATATTTGAATTCATGTATTAATGACAAAGTAAATAAGCTTTATTAGCATCAACTCAAGTACACATTGGACATCACTATTTTGTACTCAACCAGGTACCTACTTATAAAAAAAACTTGTCATTTTTTTATTTTTTAATCTGCGTACTTATCTAACTTCACAAAGTTTTTAATTTTGATAAAACAGTTTAGGCTTTATGCCTATTTTCTAGACAATCTTTTTGGTAAATTCATCACTACATAAATTCATAAAACTTTTAAACGCGTAACATTGAACTCGTTTCTGAGTCTATGTTAAGAATTTGCCGCGAAATCCTTATTCGCCGAATCTTGTAAGGATGTTAGAAATAGCACGAATCATCCGTCACGGACACTCATGAGTATAAATATCCATTTTGCACATATACATAACGTCGAGAACTCGCTCCGTTGGCCAAGCCGCGTACACCGTACTATATTCACGATAAGACATACGTATTTATAATACGTCAACAGTTCAATGACCTGCGTCGTTTCGCGCGGTCTTTGCCGAATTTATTGTGTCTCTAGATTTGTGGGTCGTCGGCTCGAGTCGCTAGCATCACCTGATATGAGGGCTCAGATGGTGGTGACGTCACTCCAAAACCATCTAGCCGGTGTTTCTAGTTCTAGTCGTAATGAGATATTCACAAAATGCGCACTATTATAATACTTGCCCTAATCTAACCTGTCAGTATGAATAGCAAAGCAGTACAAAACGGCACAAGTATGTCGAGGTCGTTACTATTTGTTTATTTTTTGTGTTTTGTCAAGGGCGCGCGGTTCTAAAATTCTATTAGATCAATTACCTATTTCTGATTATAAACATCTTTATGATATAATCATAAAGATGTTTATAATCTATACATATGTAATAAATGGTAACATCCTTGTTTAATGACAGTTACAATTTTATACATTAATGCTTTTGTATGTTACAAATTTAATGATATACCAAATTAATTGACCTGGGATTAATTACTAAATAATATTAAATATCTACTCATTAGCTTGGATTGGTATTACCGTTTTAAGATTTAACCTCAATATTCGGCATTGTCATGTTCCGGTATCGCAAATAATCGATAAAGGTAGACCGTATGTACTTAATTCTGCAAATAACATTGCAACGGCGGGTTGGCAATGCACTATGATGACGATGTTAAGTTCTTTGTCTTTAATGTCTACGGATGGCGGGTAATTTCTAATCTTAAGGAAGTACGGGACACAAAAAAATCAAAAACTAGATAAGTTAAATAAAAAGTGAAGAAGTAGGGTTCCTCTTAAACCTCGATGTCATGCGAATTTTAAATTGAAATCTAATACCTATGTCATTTTAGCTACTCTTGAACAAGGTACTAGCGGATTATTAACATTTAGTCCCAAAAAAAATCAACGAAACTGATAAAACAATTTGTTTTTTTTTAAATATTGGAAGGTAAACAAGCAGAGGGATTTCCTGATGGTAGGAAATTCAAGACGCCTAGAGACACCAAAGGTTGTAATGGTGCGTTGCCAACCTGAGAGTTTACCAGCTATTTTTTATTCTCTAAACCGAAACACGTCATCGGCAAGCAATGAAGTTATGACGGCAGGAATAGGTAAGGTGGTAGTGCCAATCCAGGCTAGTCCCTGCGAAACTCTACTATCTAGTCAAATGTCACGGTGTTAGTGACGGTAAGCCTACGCTCGCCTTTTAAAAGCTGCCTGTCAGGAAGAAAAAGCGTCTAGTCTGAAAACTAGCCCGGTCCAACACGGGGGATTAGATAAGTGTTAATAATTTGCTAGGGTTATGTTCAAGAGTGACTAAAATGAATGTGATTTATTTTACTTTTTGTACTAATTTATACAAAAACCTTATTTTTGGATTCTAAACAAAATTAGGTCTATCCCGCTTTTTGATTAATAACTGTTGGTAGTAATTTTATTGTACGTTTATTACCTATTAATTATTAACTTAAGTTTTTGTTTATTTTAATTTATTTTTTTTTTGTTTATAAACAAAATCAGTTGAATCCCGTTTTCTAAACATGTGTCCTACATTTAGAACTGTTATGCCCTTCGAATTTCTGTTATGAAGTTGGCAAAACTTTTAATAGAAGTACAAAAATCTGCATTTACATTGATCTAAAAATTCAGACTGTGATAAACTGTAATTAAAAAATTAAAAATTTTCATCCCTTTATGGTCCATCCCTTTATGAGTTAGGATGCTACAGACACACATGTAACTTACAATACCACTCTTTTTGATGTACTTTAGATAAACTTCAAAGACTACGAAACATAATACAACTTTTAAATTGTAATCCATCAGCCACCTCTCAGTACATTCATCAGGTCCTATTCCTCCTGTCATCAGAAATCATCAATAGATCTAGTCTAGAATCTCGCCTCTGTGGTCTAGCGGTCCGGTGTCGGACTTGACTTCTTGAGGCCCCGGGTTCGATTCCAGGGTGAAGCAGCAAATAAATTAAATTTAAGATAAGATACATATTTTAATGAAGTAAATTTCTGTTTTTGTATTTCTATTAAAGATAACGTTTCCCAGGATTGGATATGTATGTACCCGTTTGGCGATAAGCTTGCCACATATCACTATGCGGGACTTAGTGTCTTCAACTAGTCATGGGTGCCCTGGTGGCGCCTAGTCAAAAACTCATCAAGTTACTAACTTGATGGGTTTTCTAAAGGCAGAGCGTCGCCTATCTTCGAGCTCCACCATCAGACCAGAAAAGTTGTACCAGCAATAGTTAGTGTTTCGACAGCTCGGTCAAGTTCAAAAGTGAAATAAATACCCATAGTGCGTCTTATATCCATTCCGATGCTTACGAATAAGCACCGCATAAGCTTTTAACCTTGAACGCCTGGACAGGTCTGCTCAAACTATAGCTAAGAGCCTTATCGATTTCACCAGCTTACAAATTAAAAAAAGGCATCAAAATCCCTCGATCCGCTGAAGAACTATGATGCCACAGACAGATCCCTCGTTTTTTCTAACATGTTAAAAAGTAATACTGGATACAGATTTTAAGACGGTAAAACCCCCGTTTGTGCGCTGAAGGCCTAAGGAAGATAGAGGGAGCAGTAAGAAGCCCCGAAAAAATAGGAGGAGCTGATGTGATTTAGGGGTGTGATAAGATTTGACAAATGTTGGATAATTTCGAATATATGTAAAAAAAATGGTTAATATTGTGAAGTTATGTTGCCTTGCTCACTATTAATATTTTTTATTAATATTTTAAAGACGTGAAGATATTGTAGAGTTTACATTAATATTGCTTTTAGGTTTTATCAAACTCCTCGCGATACTAATTCTTCATTGAGGTGGAAAACGAAATTGGGGCGCAATGCAATAATGTTACTGATGTTCAAAGTGAGTGTTAGATGAAATAAGTTTGGGAACTGCTGATGATGCGGCTCTAGTTTATTTAATCTATACATATAATAAATCTGTAGAAGGGTCAATTCTGTACATTGAAAATGTTGAAAAAATAAATAGCAGGGGGTGTTACTGGATCGATACCAATCTTATTTTTCAGTTTTATCATGCGAAGACCGACATCCGCGCGGACGGAGTCGCGGGCGGAAGCTAGTAATCTAATAAGGCTACAAGTTTTGTCCATAGTAAGGTAATTTTTTTTTCTTGCGTTAATTTTTGTCAGGAGAAGTGTCTCATAAAAGAAGTTGGTTAATTCAGCCGAACATTAAAAAAAATAACGAAAATTCAATTTCATTTTACAATTTTTCACTAAATAAAAAACACAACCGTACACTGCTAAAAGACCACCGTAGCAAGGAACAGTATGGAAACTAAGCCTTATTATTGAAAAAATACCTCCACTCCAGATAGTTCTAATAAATATGTTTTTAACTAAGTTACGTAAAAATATAGCTTAATAATAAAAAAAAATCTTCACGCCCATATCCCCGAAGAAGTAGGCAAAGGCACAACCAGGGCACACACGACTAGCCAAAGACGAAACTTGATAGGTGGCATTTGGCAAGCCTATCGGCAACCGGGCACACATCCAATTCTGAGCTACTTTTTTTTAATTAGAAAATGGAAAAAACCAAATTTTTGAAACAATGGAGTTGTCATGTTATATTAATTAAAGCTTTTACTGTTCTGAGCCTTTACCATGAGTTAACGGCTTGTCAAGTTTACTATACTTGCTGCTGTCTCTGTAAATTATTTGTATGAAAACTTTGAACTTCGCCTACCTATATCGATAACTAAGAGAAACACATTTTTAGACCTAAGCTTTTACCATTAGTTGGTATACAATACGTTCGGTAAGTAACGTGTCGAAATCTATGGCAATTTTGATGTAAAAATGTGTTTCTCTTAGTTACCAATAGAGGCGCTGTTCAAAGTTTTCACACAAATAATTTATAGAGACGGTGTGTCATAGATT
>NJDD01000194.1:682850-693533 GCA_002245505.1 Calephelis nemesis
AAAAAAAAAAAAAGACACGTGACTTACCGAACGTAATCTAACCAACCGAGTTTTAATAACTTCGTAGATAATTTATAAATGATAAGTGGGTAATCTCATGGCGTGGGTAAATGTCTGCATAAGATCGCCTTTGTTGAAGCGGCCCTCGCTGCTTCAGCATTGTGAAAACCGCGGAGACAGCAGATTCTGGATGTAGATATAGATTATAAATAATATAGTTAAAAACTGTTTTAATCCTCTCGGAGAAAACTGGTAAGTTGAAAAAGATATAAAGTTGGGATCTTCACAATATGGGTAAAGCAAACCGGCAAACGGGCGCCAGCTGCTTTTGCCAACAAATAATGAAGGTTTTTTTAAATTAAGTCACTACCTACTTAACGGAGATATTATCCGAGGGTGGTGTCAAGAGTCTCCGAAACCGGCGTGTTTGTATGAAAAGGGTAATGAATATGAAGGAAGACATACAGGTTTGTCAGTCAGAGGTCTGGCACTCGATACTCTCTGCCTACCCCGTAAGGGACTTGGCGTGAAGGTATGTATGTGTGTAAGTCATTACCTGACATTAAAATAGGTTTTCTGAGATAATCAAAAGCACTCACCATATTGACTGGACCCTGGCAAGCCGGCTAAGTCCGGCCTAAGTGAAAAAAACACCCAAAAAAAGTTAGGTACTTGTAAATGTTTGATACACTGGTGCCGATATCACTTATTACTGCTTTTTCAAATCTGGCACGAGAGTTACGGCAGACGTTTTTTGACAGCAATTTTCAAATTTTCCCCTGTGTTTGTCCGGGCTCCTTTGCGGAATAGACCATCTGCCTCCTTGCCAGGCAGCTCGTAAAAGGCGATCATAGGCTTACCTTCACTAACACCATGACTAAATAGGTGGTAGAGTTTCGCAGCGACTCGTCCGGATTGGTGTCGCCGCTTTTCCTTTCCTTTCCTTCCGTCCTTGCCTGCCGTCACAAAGTCAACGCTTGCAGTTGACATGTTCCGTTTGGGAGGATAAGGTAGCCGATATACTTACTTTTGCTCGAGGCCTAGCATGCCGCTTTTAGGTTGGCAACGCACCATTACCACTTTTGGTGTCTCTAGGCGGCGTGAATTTCTTACCATTAGGAAATCCGCCTGCTTTCCAATGCCATTAAAATAAAAATAAAAATTGGAAGCCAAAATGGAAAAGCCAACTGCAAAACAACCAAAACTGGTTAATTGCTCTAAGCCACTGCTGCTTCACGACAACGCTACACCACACACTATTAGAAGAGCTTCAATTGGAATGTTTAAGAAGTATAGTGGACACTATATTCCCCTTACCTCGCTTCAACAGATTTTTTCGAAATTTGGATAACTTTTACACTTGCAAGGGGAAATATTTAACTCCGATGGGGCAGACCAAACCGTCTTCAAAGATTGGTCAATTTTCGTCCGATTTTTTTTTAGTAAAGAGATCAATGAACTACCTTTGAGATGGCAAAAGTGCATTGGTGGCAATGGTTCATGCTTTGGTTACAAACATATATCAAAAAAAGTATTCGAAACAATACATATATTGAAAAATATTTGACTTTTGTTCCTTCCATACAAAACATCAATTTCATAATATGTAAGGACCCTAAAAACCTTAAAATTGGTTTAACTTTTCGCGACTTACCTATAAGCTAATCGCCTCTGAGGTCTAGCGGTCCGGCTTCGATCCCCGGTTCGGGCAACAAAAAAATAAAGAAGCTAGAATGTGTATTTTCAGTTTTCTAATCAAAATAACGTTGCCCAGGGTTGGATATGTGCCCAGTTGGCGACCAATAGACTACAGAGGCGAAACTACTATTACTATAATATACCTAAGAGTGGTTACTGGTTAGAAAGAAACTGAAGTAAATGGCACTTGTTTAACCTACTTCAGTAAAGAAGAGGTTACGCCATGAACCGATATCATCCTATTGTCTCAGAGGTGCATGACCTCGCCGCGTCGCCGCTCGCGCTCGCGTCAGTTATTTCATGATACTTTTTTCGCGCGTATGCTAAAACCAAAGCACAATTTTATTAACACATTTATCAACTATTACAAATACTTTAGAATTATTGGAAAAAGGATATACCTATATAGTTATAGTAGTTGGTATACTCGCAACGAATCTATATGGCAAGCCCTACATTTATACCTATTGTACTGTTTTGGCGAATTTGTATTTTTAATGTCATTTTTCAAACCTTGAAATAGTTATTCTGCTATTAATTATCTCTATCAATGTATATCTATAATATCTGCTATTAATAAGTGTAGGTACAAGTAAAGATAACATATAGTGTTTAAATCCCAATAAACAGCCCAAAAGTAGAACAAGAGTAAAAAAGTAGAAGGAAAGCAAAATAGGGATAGATATAATGCGGAAAATAAGTGTTACAAAGATATTACAAAATTATGAAGACGATCCAACATTATCTACGAACTTGTGGTGTTGAAATATTTTAATTATTTTATAGTAACGTAAATGGTAGAGAGGTAGGCAACGAAAATCATTATTTTACTGATAAGATACATATTTTAAAATTTTTAAACCGTTACCGGTTACTACTTAGGTGGCTAATGGCGGCAAATAGGTATCTAGAGCATGCGCAGTTATTGGTTTACGCAAGCTACCACTCTCATAAATTGCATACCAATGTGTGATGAAATAGTCACTCTTTCAAGCCCAGAAGCGCCAACTTTAAATTATTTGCCGAGAGCTGGTCCACCACAATTTTGATATGCAATTCCGTATCGAAAAATGTTGAACGCAAAAAATCTTTTAACCTGCCGCACACGTCAGTAATTATTTAATCAAGACTAGGTTGCAACAAGACGTTAACATCTTTGGTGTCTGATAGGTATATGACCAAATAATTAAAAAACGACCATACAAGTACGAAATCCGTTTTATGGCTTTTATTGAACAAGTTACAGTTGCAGGAAAAGATAATAGACATGATTCCCAAAAGCGTTGAAAAAAAAAATATTAACCAACTTCAATAAGGTGGAGCTCGAATAGTTAACATAATCCCATTGTAGCCGGGGTTCTTGACCCTGCCGCGTAGGCGAGTCTGGCTCATGGCGTCGCAACTTTTTTTTGCAAGTTTTATAAAACCATGAACTTAATTTTGCAAATTTGCTTGTATTGTACTGTATAAAATATATTATTATCTACCAATAAGAAATCCGTCTGCTTGTTTATTTTATTACTAAGCAATAATACATAAATTCTGCGTAGTTATTATTTCCTTAAAATACTGTTTATTTTAAAATAATTTATTTTTGTGGTTATTGTACGACCTATTCTAATAACTACCTACAATCCTACCTAATCAAAAATAAATAAAATCGTTAGAGCCTTTCGTAGGAGTGTAATAAATAACAGTATCCCTAGACTTGTATGATATTAGTTCAGTAAGTAGAGGCGAAATTCAACTATTCTCGATGTATAAATATATTAGTATTACCTAAATCATAGACTCAGACTAATAAGAAATAAACTTTTTTTTTGGTTTGAGGCAATATGCTATAATTTCGTTGGGAGATTTTACTAAGTGGTTTGATGTTACCTTCTTCGGGTGTACGTATTTACCAAGGTAAAATTTAAAGAAACATTTGTTCTATAAAGCTTTTTTAGCAAGTATTGAGTCTTAAAAGCTGAGCTCTTTGAAACAACCAAATTCTTGGAAAATATCATATATGCATAAAATATAAAGAGAATGGTATAAATGGCATTTTTTCCTCGGGATGGTAGTTAAGGCGGGATTTTCTCGTATTGTCCTGTCCCATAAGAAGATGGACCATCACTGTGTTCATCATAACTTTCTTAGTATTTATATTTTATGCTAACAACTTTTATGAAATACAAATATTAATATTTTATATGACGTGCTAAGAAAAAGTGATATAGATTTTTCAAATTAAATTTTATGTTATTTCGTAACGAAACTTTCAATTTTGGTTTTGAATAAAAGAAATAACTTTCATTTTGCTACAAGTTTCTTTGTATTGGGTCTTTAGTCATAAATCAATATATTGATTTTTTAATTCATGTAATTTATAAGCTATATTTAGGTCTTACATACATACATACCTTCAAGTCAAGTCTCTTACGGGGTAGGCAGGGAGTATCGAGTGCCAAACCTCTGACAACCCTGTCTGGCTTCCATCATATTCATTACCCCTTTCATACAAATACGCCGGTTTCGGAGACAGTGACACCACCCTCGGATAATAATATTTTATTAAAAATACTTACAAACGACCATCTGAAAACGTTTTCTTGATTAAAAATTAAAAACTATGGTAGTCAAGGTGAAATATATTCGCGTTCCTAAAATCACCAACCATTTTCGTCATCACATAAACTTAATGATACCATAAAATACCGAATGCTGAATTAAATTTCCTCCGTGTTGGTCCGGGCTCTTTTGCAGAATAGACCATCTGCCTTAATGCCAGGCAGCTCGTAAAAGGCGAGCATAGGCTTACCGTCACTAGCACCGTGACATCCTACTAGGTGGTAGAGTTTCGCAGCGACTCGCCCGGATTGGTACCACCGCCCTAGTTATTCCTGCAGTCATGACGTCTAATGCTTGCCGTTGACGTGTACCGGTTTGGAGGGTAAGGTAGTCGGTAAACTTACTTATGCTCGAGGCCTATCATCCCGGCCTCAGGTTGGCAACACACCATTACCACCTTTTGTATTTCTTATCACCAGAAAATCCGTCTGCTTGTTTGCCTTCCAATATCATAAAAAACATACAAATCAGATCAGATCTAATCTAATCAGATTGCTTAGTTCATTTGCACGACTTGACACAAACATATTCAACGAGGAAAGATCTTTTTGATCGCATATCTTTTGCAACTACTTTAAAGATTTATAAAAACTCATTATTTCAATAACTTATCCAAAAATAAAACGACCAGTCATTTAACATTAAGTGACAGCACGCATGCTATGCCGCGGGAAAGAGCTAGTATTTTTTTAACATCATTACATAATGCAATCGTAAAACTGCAAAAACACCGATTTAATGTCATTAGTTAAGTACTTGATTTCATAATTTCTTAGACATTTCCTCAGGATTCCATCATCAGATCCAAACTTGATGGCAATAGGACCATTTCGGAAGTACTATTTCAAATAAAGAATGAATTTTAAAATCAGTCAGAGTAATTAATTAAAACTAGTGGTCACCCATTGGTCGAAATTCGACCATAATAAATTTTAAAACATTTTTTATAAGAACGCCATCTTCATTTATCAAGCCCAACTACTTTGTTTCCAAACTTTATTAATATAGTTTATGCACCATCTGTGATCTTCTATTGTTATCATCCATATATTTGTTTGTGTGTGCCAAATCATGGTAGTGTGGGTAATGTTTTAATTTTTAATTAAATGCACTGTATAAGCATATTTTTTTAAAAAATGCGTTCTGTACTTCTCCTACACATAAGCTATACATGTACCAAATTTCATACTCCTCTTCGCAATTTGCGTAAAAAGGGGTCTAAAGTTTTTACTTTACATATTAACATTATGATACTTCAAAAATAGAGTCGAATATTAACCTCCTCCTTTCTGTTTAAAAAAACATCGTTTGTTAGTAAAAACAATAACAAAACAGGAGTTTCCTTTCGGTAATGAGCAGTTTCCTTAAACAAACATATGGTAGGAAGTGGAACAGCTTGCAGTACACCCTGAAGTAATACAGGAACACGCAAAAACATAATTGATATTAACCCGCGGATCGCCTTACAAAATGCAGTTTTTCTCTGTACTAACTGCGGAAGAAGGGTTATGTTTTATATTAAGTATCGAGTATAACTATCTCTGAACAAATTGCACGAATTTATCTAACCGTAGAGATACTGTTTTACTTTTTAACCGTCGCCGACGGAAGTGGTATATGTCTGTGGTATCATAACCCGCCCCGTGTTGATAGGGTCTCCTTTGCTGAATATACCATCTGTCTTCTAACTACTCAGCTTGTAAAAAGCAAGCACAGGCATACCGTCACTAGCACCGTGACATCTGACTGGGTGGTAGAGTTTCGCAGTGACTCGCCCGAACTGGTACCACCGCTTTACCTGTTCCTGTATCATAACGTTCCGGTTCAGAGGATAAGGTAGCCAATAAACTAACTTTTGTTCGAGGCCTAACATTCCACCCCCAGGTCGACAACGCACTATTACCACCTTTGGTATCTGCTACTTTTTTAATGAAATTTTAGTAAAAAAAAGTCACCCTCGTCACTTAGGGGTATGAAAAATAGATGTTAGCCGATTCTCACACCTACTCAATGTGCTCACAAAATTTTATGAGAATCGGTCAAGCCGTTTCGGAGGAGTACGGGAACGAACATTGTGACACGGGAATTTTATATATAAGATAATATAGTTTAGACGATTTTGAATTCTGTATTATTTTCTCTTAGCCCAAAGACGTAAACGCGAGGCCGGTTGGTTGATCCTTATCGATTAATAAGTGAGACAGTACCTTGCATATCCCACTTTCATAACTGCAGTGTTTCACAGTGTCTTGTTCCATTTATCTATAAACTTTATTTTGACAATACGCTTTGTGATTTTGAAAACGGGATATTGGTTCATGGCTCTTTTGAAGTAAATGAAGGCGAACTTAATAATTGGGCCATATGATGATGAAGAGGGTGAGGTTATAACCATCAGGAATTCAGCTTGTTTGAATACCACTACTTGAGGTGGATTAAGCCTCAATAAATAATTAGCTTTTCCCTATTGGGTAATTTATGTTACGACGCTCTTATCATCCTTTTCCTATTAAGATTATACTTAAATGCGAAAGTTTGTAAGTATGTATGAATGTTACTCTTTCACTCTCGAGTGGCTGAACGGATTTGTCTGAAATTTGGATTACAGTTAGATTGTGATCGGTATTAACATATGGGCTACTTTAAATCCTGATCGCATACCTAACGGGTTTCTGTGAAAACGCGAACGAAGCCGCAGGCAACAGCTGGTTAATAATATATTTTATTATGACTGTTTTAATCCTTTGTTGAAGTTGCTTATAAAAAAATAGAAAAATTAAAATAAAATTCATTAACTCATAAAAATATTCATTAAAATTTCATAAAAGATAATATGAACCACATACTATAACGATATAAAATAAATAAATAAATGATTAAAATAAAATTATATTTGTTTTATGCTTAGGGTTAGGTTAGATTTTTAGTTGTTTTTTTAGTGTGGTAAGTTTGAGCCTGTCAATAAATGTCTTTTCTTCTTTCTAGACTTTAAAAAAATTGGAAACTTTGTCACGATTTGAAAATGCAACCTCATACATACAACATTCGCAAGGCGTCTGATATATTTAACGTTGGCGGCGAAACAAGTTTGGTATTTTTGGCTATAAGTCTCCGTAAGCTGTTCTCGGTGAGCCTGAGCTTTGGATTACTTTATCGTTTACTAGCTGTTCTCATGTGACCTCGTCAGTGTACTTCCCCCAACTAAACCTAGTCTTTTTGAGGCGATTTTCGAAAAATAAGCAATCCATGTCCTAACCCGGATCTTTAAGTATGCGTATATATAACATTTTATCAAAATCGATTTAATGGTTTAACCGTAAAAACGCAGCTGACAGGCAGACAGTCTTTCGCATTTATTTTTGTTAGTATGGATTACTCGCCCTAAAAATAACCAGGTATGTGGGAGAGTCCTTCAGTAAAGGAAATAGGCGGAAACATTTAATTTTTGTGTACGTAGATGATTTAAGTACAAGACTTAATGAAATTGGAGTCGGTTTTTTTCGTTTTATTGCGCTTAAAATATTATTTGTGTAAGGAGATATCGTCTGAAGCTGGAAAGTAACATACGCTACTTTTTAAAACGATAACTTAATTGATCGCCTCTGTGGTCTAGTGGTTCAGTTATTGGACTCGACTGCATGATGTCCCGGCTTCCAATCCCGGGTTGGGCAACCAAAAAGAAAATTGGGTTTTCCAATTTTCTAATAAAAAAACGTTGCTCGGGATTGGATAAGTGCCCGGTTGGCGATAGGTTTGCCACCTATCACATTGTGCCTTTGCTTACCTCTTCGGGGATATGGGCATGAAGATACTTTTGTAACTTAATGGATTTTCGCGGTATAACCACACATTTTAATACTCGGACTTAATCACGGACAACATTGTTTTTAGGTTTTAAAAGGAAAAGAACATTTTAGAGATTTGAGAAAAATACTAAAACACAACTTTCAGGTTTTTCTTAAAAAAAGTTGAGCAGTCAGCGTATGAAGCACTCCAGTGTGGTTAGTTTTGCGACTAATTTGTCTGATTCCTACGTTACTTTCTGTGCGGGATAACTAAAAATGTATAAATTGTTTAAGTGTATAAAAGTGTTTAAGTGTATAAAATGTAATATTAACCATGTAAAATAAGTAGTCTATTGTGTATCGTATTATTAATTAAACTCGTACAGTAGAGCCCTTTATAATAGTTTTGTATAAACAGTAACTTCTTTTGTCATTAAAATTAACATTACGGCTCATAGCAGGATTGGTGAAGACTTGAAGAGAAACAGCATTTACTTGAAGCTTCTTTATTAACACAATTTATACATTTTTAGTTATTTACATTAAATTTTACATTTATAAAAAAAAGTATCTTCATGCCCATATCCCCGAAGTGGTAGGCAGAGGCACAACCAGGGCACCCGCGACTAGCCGAAGATACTAAGTCCCATAATGTGATAGGTGGCAAGCCTATCGCCAACCGGGCATATTTCCAATCCCGACCAACATTTTTTTATTAGAAAATTGGAAAAATCCAATTTTCTTTTTGTTGGCCGACCCGGGATTCGAACCCGAGACCTCATATAGTCAAGTCCAACACCCGGACCGCTAGACCACAGAGGCGATACATTTATACTTTCATTAATTACTCACGATTCATTAATTATTTGTTACAAAAAAATATCGGTTACATACAAATGCGTTAGTAGTACACTTAAAATTAATTTAAAAATATACCTATAAATAACCTTAAAGAAAAAATAAGATAATGTAATGATAACATTAGTTATAGTTATAAAAATTAAAATATTATCGTACTCGTTACAACTTCTTGTTTAGGTATCATCTGGATCTAAAATCAAATATGAGCCTTTGTGATTGCCGTTGTTAGGCAGTATAATATGCTAACAATAAGAAAACCAAATTATGAAAAAAAGTACAGCGACAGAGATATGAAACAAAAAAAATGTTTTTTTGAATGACTAATTTATTGCTAACCGCAAGGTTTTTATATTCACCGGGCTACAAAAAATATAATAGCTTATTGGCGCCATGGTGAAAAAAGATGGTTGTAGTTTTTTCGTAAATATTGAATTTCGTGTAAATTTTGAGTAAAATAAGTAAATTTAGGTAGTAATTAATTGAATTTTATTTAGTTTAAGTGCATAAGTCAAATATTTATAAAGAAATTAGGTGTATTGTGTTTTTCCTCGTTGCGCCAAATCTTACAAATTGAGCTTGAGTAATGAGGCCACCGTTTTACTCAAAACCCTGACATGACTATGACTTATGACTTATGACATGGGGTCTGATTGTGTATCTCAGTCATTGACCTCTAAGTATATGGACATGAAATAGTTATCAAAAAAGCCTGCCGCTGGCTACTAAATATGGCTGCCATTTGACATTACTAAGGCTATCCAAAAAACGTAAAATATCGATATCGATACATAATCCATTATCTTAAAATCAAAAATTTTCAATAAACCCCCGACAAACCAATTTTTACGATAGTTACGTTCCCAACGATAAACACACACTAACGCACACATTTTTATGTGCTTTAGGCAAACTCCAAATATAATGAAACACAATACAGACAACTTTTAAAAAGTATAATCAAACAGCAACCTCCCAGTTCTTTCATTAGGTCCTTGTCAAGGTATTCACTATAATATTTATTGCGTCTATAGATCACGGTTCTTGTTTATCATCGCCATGTGCTTGTCCGCACACTTATTACGTAAAATACCAATTTTCGATTTCGACAAAATTTGGTATAGTAATTGTTTTAGACACTTCAAAGAAACATATCTAAATAATATAATCACGCTGGCAAAGCCGCGGGCGACAGTACAAAACAACGTTTGCGTCAGAAAAGGTAGTATTTCGATATCGATACATGATCTATTAATATAGATATGAATTATTATTTACCTCTCAATTGAAATTGCTACTAATGTATAGCTACTCAGTTGGCTTATAAATAGGGAAATGCAATGAAAAGAAAGAAATAACATTTTTTAACTTTTTACATTGTGATGTGCAAATATGTTTACTTTTACATAAATTATCTCCTTATTTTTATTACAATATTCATAATCATTATAAAAAAAAGTGTAATCAGATTATATTCAAACCACTTTCCTTACTTAAAAGTGAGCACTTTAAATAATTCTTGTAACGATAGACCATGATTGATATTTTCAGTGGCAATGGTATACATTTTTATCTTGTCCAAATATTATTTTCTGGGAACGTAAAATAAAATATCGACAAGTGTAATAGTATACTTCACTATAAAAATTGAACACTAAATATGGATTCTTGGCAAGCCTGACAATTGTCATGACGTCAATTTAAATCGACGCCAAAATGAGCATAGACA
>NJDD01000194.1:694088-719035 GCA_002245505.1 Calephelis nemesis
TTACTTAAAAGTGAGCACTTTAAATAATTCTTGTAACGATAGACCAGACCATTGATATTTTCAGTGGCAATGGTATACATTTTTATCTTGTCCAAATATTATTTTCTGGGAACGTAAAATAAAATATCGACAATTGTAATAGTATACTTCACTATAAAAATTGAACACTAAATATGGATTCTTGGCAAGCCTGACAATTGTCATGACGTCAATTTAAATCGACGCCAAAATGAGCATAGACAAAAATGTCGTTATCTCTTTCGGCGTACATAATATCAACCTTTGTTAAAAAGAGACAAAGAGATGTTGTTAAGTTATATGTCGATTCCAACGGTATTTATACAACTTTTGCTATATGACATTGTTGCACTTCTTTGTATATTCCTATTTCTATGATCTCAGTAGGCAACTCAAAATGGAAAAGTCTACATCAAATGACGTCATTTGTGTTTGCTATCTCTACTGTATTTATGTTGGTCACTGGAGATAGCAAATATAAAACACGTCATTTGACAATTATTTGATGTACACTTTTTAATTTTGAGTTGGTCACTGAGATACATAATCAGCCCCATGAAATGACTTATTACAAAAAATAATTTATTAATATGAAGACGTGGCAGCAAGATCTTAGCTAGCCCCAGAAAGGGTCAAATTAACTTAAAAAAATATAATAAAATGAAACCTCATTCACCAACCCTTCTACTTAATTAAGTACATGTGGCCAGTAACAATTTGCTTTTCCATAAAAAAAAACCAACACCTCGATAACGTACCAAATTGCAATTCAAAAATTTAAAATAGAATTCTGGAATTGTAACCCTATTTAACCTCAACAATCGGGGTCTTGAAAATCATAAAAGAACAAGAATTGTCACTGGTTTTAAAAGATTACTCCCGGCTATCACAATTTCTCCTATTGTTCGGACATCCATTAATTTTTTCTTCACACAGCATCAATGGGTTCGCCCTCGATGCACAAAAGATTAATAGAAGAAAAGATATGGTTAAATTTATTCACGAGACGGGTCGTCTGCGTCTATTCACGAAGGTTACACCTTAACTCAAAGGTCAAGCGATAATAATTAAGGGTTAAGATTCCTGTGCGACTTATTTGTTAGTTTTAATAAATGCACATTATTATAATTGTTAATCTCGAATAAAATTGCATTTTATGAATGTTACGTGTGCCTATGATGGGGTTAAAAACTATCATGAAGTGTGAAATGCGTGAACCTCCTTGACAGTTTAAGAAGCAATAGATTGTATGACATTAAAACACTATAATATAAAAATGAATCGTTAAATGTGTTGGCAAGCGCATAACTTCCGAACTACTGGACCGATTTGACTAATTCTTGTATTATCGTCTTAGTTATTATCAGGAGAAGGTTTTTATAAGAGAAAAATCAGGAAAGTTGCAGGGAAAATGGGAAAATACTACTTTAATATTTCCGATACTGAACGGGTGGAACGAAGTTCGCCGGGACAGCTAGTTATAAATAAAAAGAGATTATAGAGAAAGATAGGCAGATCTGTAAGGATTGTATCGCCGCAATGAACTTGGCTTGAAGGTAGATATTTGTATAGTACATTAGAACGCAAACTAGCAGACAGTTTCCTGTTAGTGCAACTTTGCAAATAGAAAAAAAATCTAATGGTACAAACTACATACCCAACCTAAGGATATTCAGTATCTTGTGTGAGAAAATTTACCGACTATCGTACCGTCCGCACAGGGACATATTTGAAGAAAACATTTTTATTATGTTGGCGGGAATAAGTGAGAGGTTGGAAAAAGTTAAGAGTGCTGATGCTGGCAACAACTTTCTTGGGTAGAGTTCTTATCTGGTAGGTAGGGTAGATGATAGACTTTGTTCGTCTAATCCCACTAGCTCCCACCAACTATCGACATATCTCTGTTAATCCCTTAGTAAAATATTTGGAAAGAATATACTTAATCAAATGTTATTTCATTTTAACCAATTTCGCTTATTTCATAAAAAAAGCAATTTGGTTTACAAGGGGTATATCAACAGTTGATGCTGGTTTTGAATTGTTGAAGAAAATTTATGAAGCCTTGGAGGACTCTCAGAATGCACTCGGTGTATATTCTGAGATTTGTCCAAGGCATTTGATTGCGTTAACCATGATACTCTGATTAGGAAACTTCGCCATTGTGAAATTAAAAATAAGTCACTAGACCTTCTGATTTCTCATTTGAGCGGAAGAATTCAGAAAGTCGATATTAATGGTGTAAAATTGACAGGTGATGCTGTTACAATGGGTGTCCCCCAGGGCTCCATTCTGGGACCAATTTTGTTTTTTACGTACATAAATGACTTGCCTTACTACGTAAGGGATAATCATGGAACAGAGTTGTTTGCGGATGACACTTCACTAATATTTAAAGTGAAAAGACAACTGAGTAAGTATGACGAAACGAACGATGCTATTTCAAAAGTTGTACATTGGTTCAATGTAAACAATTTCTTTCTAAACGAAAAAAAACTAAGTGCATCAAATTTTCAATGCCTAATTTAAGGAAGTGAAAACTTATTATATGTCCAAAAAATATAAATTTGTTTAAGAAAAATTGTGATATACATGCGGTAAACATGAGGAATAAAAACCATTTTGTTGTGCATAAGTCTCGTCTCCACAGAATCAGCTGTTCTTTCATGTATACGTTTTTACAATCATCAAAAACTTCCCAAGCATATTAAAGACTTACCATTTAATAAATTTAAAAAATGTATTAAAAATAAGTTGTATGGTAAGGGTAATTATAAGATCTCAGAATCTTTAGAAGACTGATACGCTTGGGATTAATTGCTCCTAATACCAATCTCTACAAATTTATTGTAAATATATTAAAGTTTTTTAAATTAGATTTATAAGAAAAAAGACAAGCCCGCTGAGTTTCTTTCCCCGGATCTTCTCTGTGAGTGGCCGCGTTCCGATTCGGTGGTAGTTTTTAAAATTATATAGAAGCGTTACAAAAATCTTTGTATAGATCTATGTAATTAAATCTATTTTAAATTATAATTTGAATTTGAACTATCTACTCTTGCCGCCATAACATCAGTGCTTGCCGTTGACGCGTTCCTGTTTGGAGGATAAAATAACTTTTGCTTGAGGCCTAACATCCCTGCCTCAGGTTGGCAACGCACCTTTACCACTTTTGGTGTCTCTAGGTAGCGTGAATTTCTCTCCATCAGGAAATCTTGCCTTCTTTTGTTTGCTTTCTAATACCATAATAAAAAACTATGTATATCGTCGTATCTACAACATCTATGGTGCATGTAAGTCATGGTTCTATCTGCCATAAGTAAAGCAGTATGTATGTTCGCTGTTTTATCACATAAAAATATAAATAGCATACAGATACTGTGGATGTAAATGGTGCGTTGTTAACTTGATGTTGGTAGTCTATCTCTGTAGTAAACATTATTTATATATGACATTATGACATCTGCATATTTATATATTCCATACTGCATTTATGTATCTGTTTTGAAAGCGCAAAACTGTAGCGATCTAGTCGCCCGTTAAATGGTGTATCTAGTATTTAGATTACTGCAATATTAAGGATAGCGCACATTTGGACGAGTCGGGTCGTAATGCATAGCCGGCATAGTAATATATTATACAATATTCTACCTTCATACAAACAGGCGAACGTGTTTATACCGACGCGTCGCACGTCTAGTATACACTTGGTATATACGTGGTATACGAAATTCAAGGTTGCGCTGCTATGATAACGTTTTTTTTGTTTTGTAACCAATATCTAAGCGTGCGATTTGTGAGTGTCATTTCGTTTAATAAGTCAAAATATTTACTCGATATGGCAAAAAACAATTGTAGACTATTTTAAGCTCTTTTTAATTGAGCTGATACGAATAGATTTTTATGATTATTAAAAATACTACATGCATTTTTATTAAGCATTTACTATGCATTAAACGATTTTTATTTGTTTCAAAAGAATATAATATTTACGATCACAAAATTCAAATAGCCAGATGTAGTTATAACACTAAAGTGGCGTAGCACTATCGTGTGTTGACGCACCGCTCGCTCGTCTAGGCTGTAGGTATTTAATTCAAAAACAGGTTACATAGTACTTTACCATGTTGCAGCGCAATGCTCCTTCTAGATAGCTTTCATACATAATCTATAGGTAACAATACACTACGTCACGCTGCATCCCACACGCAGTCCCCAACGCGGACTACATTCACCTAAAAGAATCGCAAACAATAATATATACGATATTAATCATGTGACTAGAGAGCTAATAACGTAGTGACATAATAACTCTAAAGACTAAAGTTTTGTACGCCAGCTTGACATTCCATATTTGACAATTTTTGCCATTGTTGCCATTATTATTTTTTACTTTACTTTTTGGTACTGAACCACAAAAATCCGCCCGGCCCGACACGCTCCGCCCCGTCGCAACCAAATGTGCGCTATCCTTAATTTAGCATCGTGACATTTGGCACGCGAAACTCACTATTATAACGAAAGCAACTTGCGTTAAGATATAAAATGAGTGTAAATACACTACCTAGTAGGTATGTACTTTTAATTCTGCTTGCATTAAAAAAAACTGACAACTATTTTTATGTTTCGAAAACATTTAAACTTTGTTTATGAGGACATAAATTTTGTATCCCTGGACAAGTTACACAAATTGAATCCTTTCCCAAAGTAAGCAAATTATATTAAGTATGCTAGTGTTATGGATGTTAGTCAACGATTCTAATACATAGAAATACTTGAGTAGGTAGATACCAGAACATAATACATAAATTTAATAAACATCCCGACTCGAAAATGCAGATATTTAAATGATCATGTCATCGGGGTTAACAAAACGTTAAAAGTTAAAACAAAGTAGTGTTAGTTTAATTTGACAGTTTGCTTTAGTTACAAACTAAAAGTCGGTTTTGTTTGCAATAAATACAAAAAATTGAGTAGGTCTTAGATTTTGGGAAATTTTCATTTTTAGTTTTTATGCCAGCCCTCGTCGGGCTTTCGAAGCTTTCGAATCGAACCCGAGCCTTTAAGTCGGTCTTTGTAGTAAGACGTATACGCTAGCCAATCGACCAACGAGGCGGACAAATGAAATGTATAAAATATAGAAACTTATTTGTGGTGAGTGAAATAATCGTTAAGTTAATGACGGTTTGGTAATCAGTATTTTTTATTACTGACTAAAACCTAGTACCTACTCAAACAAAATGGCGTATCTATTGCAAACAAAACCAGCTTATTAATAGTAACTAAACCAAACTGTCAAACTAAATTAAAACAACGCTAGTTTGTTTTAACGTTTTGTTAACCCGCGACAGAAAAAGGTGTTATATGTTTCACATGTATGTGTGTGTGTCTGTCAGTGGGATCATAACTTTTGAACGGATAGACTGATTTCGATGCGGGTTTTTTAAAGCAAATGTAATTGGGATGGTTCTTAGCTACACTACATATAGATTTTTTGGAGATTATTAAAAAAAGATGTTTATTTTATTAGTTTTAGTAAGAAAAGTTTTTGGTTTTGCTTTGTTAGGCTATCCACTTTTACTTCAATCAACAAAACCTGGTTTGGTTATAGATAACACCCAGTTTGCAAGTCACTTTTCTGTGTAACCAGTAACAAAAATGTTGTTGTGAAAAAAAAATGCGGCGGTCTGGGTCACTAGTCTTACTAGACAGTAAATATCTTATTAATTTAGAATAGACCTTTCAAACTAAATTGATAATTCTTAGATTTCCTTTCATGCCTCCATAACAGTGCAGTTAAACAGTTGTCATGTTCCGCACGGTATCCATAAGATAGCAACGCACCAGTAACATCTATTGTATCTAAGGTTACGGTTGTATCTTACCGTCTGGAGACTTAACTGCAAATTCTTCTGTATAAAAATTATGGTACGTTTCACTGAACAATATCACACATCTCGCCAATCATGTGACATATCATGACTATCTTTCCATTTTGATTAATTTTTCTTTTAAAATGTTACACATTATCTAGAAACAAATTTACGTTAATTACAAGCATTATTTGATTATAAAATTGATAACATAAATGTCGTATTTACTTAGTAAAAGTCTTATTATTATGAAAGAAATAAAAGAAAAGAAAAAATATTTATTTGCGGAATATGAGTGTTACAAAAATGTTACAAAATTATTTAGGTGTTTCTACATATTCTACCAACTTTTGGTGTGCAAATATTTTAATAGTTAGATATTAATCAATTAGTTAATTTAATTATTTACTTACTATTTACACATTGTTTACAGTTATGACAGTATGAGATTACGTATAGATATTTATAATAGTAATTCTTTCTATAAATTTTAAAGAAAGAAAAAATTTCGCTCCAGACAGGATTTGAACCTGTAATTAATGATACCTTTAGTAATTATGTCAAAAAAAATTATAACAATAAGAATGTTTTTTTTAAATAGACTAAAGTTTTTATAATCTTACCAATAATATAAAAGCGAAAGTTTGTGTTTGTTTGTTATTCCTTCACGCAAAACTGCTGAACCGATTTTCATGAACTTTGGCACATGCATACAGGGTAACGGTGATTAGCACATAGTATAGTTTATATTTCGAAAAAAAGTTCCTGTAGGACCATTAACCACGCGGGCAACGCCGCGGGCAACTGCTAGTTAATAATATACGAGTACATTTAATAAAAAATCTTAATAACGACTAAAAACTTAAATTACCCATTATCGTTCTGAAAGTACAATACGAATACTAAACTTTTCGTATTAAATGGGAGAAATGAAAAGCTTTATACAGCAGATGAAGCCCAATGGAATATAATTTCATAAGTCCTTTGAAACATCACAATCGCCTTACTTTAGCTTTGTATTTCACTTTTTTTTAGGTCCATGCCATCTTTTTTTCCTCACAAGCTCATGAGTATGACCTAAATATCTCCTTTATGAAGCTTTCGGATTTTTATCTTTAGTAAAAAACGGCTGCATTTTAGGGTTATTTTTTGGAGTAAAAACTTCTTTAGCGGCGTTGCGCACTTTTTAGGAATGGGTAAAAACCATAGATTTAGGATGTAATAAATCTATAGCAAAAACTTCTAAACTCGCGTCAGGACACGTGACCTGGTCAAAAAATCGTGTTGTCATGTTTGTGTACGATAGCGCAAAAAATAATATTGTATTTTACTACATAAATGACAGTACTTTCATTTTGATAATTAAAGCGGTTCGTGCAAAATTATTCCCTAACCATCCCAAAATATCAAAATCCACAATGTCAATATTCAAGTTTTCACTTCTGCCGGCACTCCCGGAGTGCAACAAAAAGTTTCCCCTGGTGAGTTTCTATATTATGGTGGAAATCCCGACACATCCAAGTCGTCTGGATACACAATACCACGGAATTCGACCATGACGAGCATTAACACTATATTGGCAGTACTAGGTAAGGTCCGGTTACCAAACCAGCGCGACGAGAAAGAACCTGGTTAGAACTAATTGTAAACAATAACCCTAATTACTTTGTTGTCTCTTTTTATTTTATTTACTTACCAACTTTGGTGTCTCTAGGTGGCGTGAATTTCTTACCATTAGGAAATCGGTCTGCTTGTTTGCCTTCCCGTACCATAAAAATGAAATAAAATACTAGGTTGCTACAAGCAGGCGATGGAGTCGTCACATCGCGATGCCCGAAAATGTATCATCGAGTGAAATCTTTATCCTATTAGCAAAATAAATTCAGTTACCTTATATTTATAACATTTTAAAAAATATTTTTTGAAATGCTCTTTCCACTTCAATTAACTACTTTCAATATTGAAAATAAATTAAATCTGACTTACATGGGAAAAACCCTACTTGTGTGTAAAAAAAAGCATCTTCACGCCCATCTCCCCCAAGATGTAGGCAGAGGCACAACCAGGGCACCCACGACTAGCCGAAGACACTAAATCCCACAATGTGATAGGTGGCAAGCCTATCGCCAACCCGGCACATTTCCAATCCCGAGCAACATTTTTTTTATTAGAACATTGGAAGAACCCAATTTTTCTTTCTGTTGCCCGACCCGTAATTCGCACCCGGGACCTCATGCAGTCAAGTCCAACAACTGACCACAGAGGCGATCAGAGGTCATTACCTACAACGGGCACCAGACTCTCACCTAGGTTTTACTAAGGCTGTATCAATTAGTTGTTAATTTACTTATATACCTAGGGTGACAGTAATTAAACAATTTGAATTTGAATTTGCTAGACCACAAAGACGATAAGATACCTTGTAGGTATGTGTTTATTGATAAGACAGAAGAAATATTTTAGAATCAAGAGTGTGTTAATAACCTGTCCAATTTTTTATACGGAGGATAACGTAGCCAATCAACTTACTTTAGCTCGGGGCCTAACATCCCGGTCTCAGTTTGGCAACGCACCATTACCACCTTTGGTGTCTCTAGGTGGCATGAATTTTTTACCATCAGGAAAGCGGTCAGCTTGGTTGCCTTCCAATGTCATAAAAAAATGTAACTCCGTTATTCCTGTCACTGTGGTCGATTGTCGCAGTTGTCGAGTTCCGCGCTGAAGGTAGGTGGTTAGGGTTAGGTAGCCGATAGCTTTGGGCATGTGGATTTAAGACCACCTACATAAAAACAGTAACATATTTTTTAGCCTTCTAGCTGTGTACCTCTGAGATTTTCACACTAACATTCATCCCCCAGAATAGTTCTTAGGGGGTTGATTTTTGATAAAAAAAGTAGCCTAATTTTTAACTTGGGTTTTAATCTATATGCGAATCAAATTTTATCACAATCGATTAAGCGATTTAGCCGTACAATAGCAACAGACAGATTTTCGTATTTTTAACATTAGAACGAATAGACGACATCTTGTCTCTTATAATAACAAAATCCACCTTCTCTTTCGCTATCTTATTACATGCAATAAAAAACCTCTAAAAGTTGAAACAAAAAAAACTTACAGGCTTAGCTTGCCTCTCGCTTCCGGATAATGATAATTGATGTTAATCATCTGTATTACAAGAGATAGCTATCTAACCGCAAGCGAGCTCCCATGAAAGCTAGTCTTAGAAATAAAGACTAATAAATGCAAACACATTTAAAAGACCTATTCAGCCAGTAGTACCACCCTAACATTAAGAAAATCCTGTCCGCAACCTGGCCTGGGAATGTTCAGGGGGGTCAACGTCATTCGGAATGGTTTAGTGATGCAAAGTGATACATAGAGCTGAAAGTCGATTAAAAATCTAAACATATCGATTACTAACTAAAACTATTTACATCATTATCACATTATAGCATATACGAGTACAGTAGGTAGGCTTGAGTGAGTTTGCTAGCAGCCCTACTTTTAAAATCAGAACACGATGATGACAAGCACTAACGGATAATTAAGTGATGCTCAATCAACAGTAAGGCTACTCATGAAACTTCCAATTTGCAAGCCCTGTTATATAAGGATAATCTATATACGTACACATCTTTAAGGCATATTCCTTGCGGGTTTAGCAGAGATACCTACACAATTATTTTATAGAATACCTATTCTAGAACACTAAAAACCACTTAGATCACTTTTAATACCGATTAAACATTATTAATATGTTGCCTAAAATATAATTAAGCGCAGTAAAACTGCAAAAAACCGACACCAGGTATTTAATTGGGTACCACGTCGTGATTTGATAATTTATTGTTTGAAAAGTAAATATAGTTCCGAATCAGTCCCACGTCAAATTTTCAAGATCCTCTGTTAGTTTTTGAATTACACTTAATAATTATACACTATTAAGTACAGCTCAAAAATCACTTGTCGGATCGTGATAAAACTGATATGGGAGCACCTCAAAATCATGACCTATCTTTCTAAAAAACAGCCATCAATATCGGTTGGTTATTGGACGAGTAATGGCGTAACAAATATACAAAAAAATATTTTTGAAATCGATTAGAAACAACAAAATTTCTTTAAAACTATCGATACCTATCGTATGCTTTCGATAGTGATGTGAGCTTGGAAAGTTTATATATATAACTTAAAGTTTAATGAGTAAGATTGTGGATATCAGTTCGTTAATCTATGTTACATTTAAAAAATATTTATTATTTAAATTGCCTACGTAATTTCTTAAAATATTCTGTTATTTGATTAATTTGTTATTAAGGCAACATAAAAGAATACCTAAATAGTACATACATTGTCTTCATAATTCCTTATGTAAGTTTACTCTGGGGAAACCACGTTTGACTTTTGATATTAAACTAATTCGATTGCAATTAATTTGTATGTAGGTAATTAATGTTAAAAGCTTATTACGAATTAGGTATTTGTTAGGTAAGTATCTAACTTTTACATCATATCGAATTAAATATTTGTTTTACATTTACTCCTACTGAATCGGAAAAAATATTATATACAAACTGGTTCATCGATTTGTATTGAGAATAAAATCGATTGAAAGTGTCGATATCTTGCAGCGATTTATGTACATCTCTTGTGTGTACTTGTCCCGGTAAGCGGTGTGTATTATTATTTCGATAGATGTTTTTATTTGAGGGTCTCAGATCCGGTCCTTGCGCCCCCTCGCTCGCCGCATCGCGACCGACAGCCGTCCGCAGGCCGCTCTCTCTTCATCTACAGTAGCTGGACCACAAAGATTAAATTTTCCCTAAACGTGTATTTCTGTAAACTAATATAACTCACCATTTTTACAACCAAAATGTTGATAGAAATCGTTAACTAAATGATTGATTGTGAAAAATATATTTAAAAAAAACATTTTTTCTAGATAAAAGAAGTACTTTTATAGCGAATTATTATGCTGATTAGGAAGATAATAGACGTACGTAGGTACGACAAAAATTAAAAAATCTTTTGCAACATTTTAATATATTATGCATATTAATTAGCCAAAACCACAGGATTTAAATGTTTAATTTTATATATCACTCTGTTTTTTTTTATGTTAAGCATTTACCTACCTAAACCGGTTTTTTCAAAAACAAAGTTGCTACTAGAATGTTTTTAAATGTTAACATTGTTTTATAAGTTACATTTTTATTTTGTAAATTCGGCAAAATGCAAACTTATCGTCGTTTTGCTGCGGATAAATAGGCACATTTACTTCAATCCAATATATTAAGAATTCAAACTTTACATTTACGAGTAAGTCCTTGGATATCAGTGTATGCAATTTAGTCCTAATAACGACAAATTAATAACTATTCTGCTGGAATAATATTCAAATTTAGCAATAAAATAAAAAAAATATATTTGCACAAAACATATTGTCTTCTTTATTTCACACACTTTTATTTAACCCTATCTTATTTCATTTCAAGTTATTTCCCAAACGAAATGAATACGAATAAGAAAGATACTGTGATTGGACCGGTTCTCTCGATCAATCTTAGCCATTGAAAACGCGAAAGCGATGGCCGGTGCGAATTTCACACCAGTCTAGTCTAGACTTCAATAAATCGCTATAGTCTAGGTCACATTGAAAGCCTAGATCGGTGAGAAGAAATAACGGGCGCATAACACTCGATTAAACACTGATTCATTGTCCGCTATTCTACCATTGTAATATTATTCTTGTTTTAATCCGGGCGAATGCAAAAGATGACCGCAGACAGCCATATCAGTATCAATTTTATTTGGTGTCTGTTTCTTATCAGTAATATGATATATTATCTTAACTAGGTACATATAAGCGAGATATATTTGTCCTTGAATGTTTGCTTTTTGGTAAAACATAAGTTTTTTTTAATTATTTTACTTTTTATGATATTGGAAGGCAAACAAGCAGACGGATTTCCTGATGGTAAGCAATTCCCGCCGCCGGGATGTCAGGCCTCGAGCAAAAGTAAGTTTATCGGCCACCTTACCCTCCAAACCGGAACACATGATGACGTTATGGCGGCAGGAATAGGGAAGGCGGTGGTACCAATCCGGGTGAGTCGCTGCGAAACTTTACCACCTAGTCATATGTCACGGTGTTAGTGTCGTAAGCCTACGCTCGCCTTTTACGAGCTGCCTGGTAGAAAGGCGGATGACCTATTGTGCAAAAAAGCCGGGATCAACACGGGGAACACATACTTCCCGTATTTCCCGATATTAGTAGCGCTTTACTTTTTTGATTAATCTTTACTTTAGTCTTATATACATAACTTTCTCATTAGAAATATGGTAGCAAAAATTAATTGCAAAATGATACCAGCTATAACAATAAGTACAAAATATAAGTAATTACTTTTGGATTCCTTGACATTTATAAAGGTTTTTAACTCGCTATTCTAATAGAAACAGCTAGGTACTGTTCATAGCTACGAGCTCGCAGGAATAGAGTGAATTATTATTATAATTATTATTCGTTGAAAAAATACACATCAATAAAGTCTAGGTACCAAAAACTAAAAAGTAACAAACATTTTCCGTGGGTTCGTAAAAAAACTTGAGCGGCTAATAAAGAAAAACATTACATTGTAAAAGCGCGCAACTCAGATTTTTAAACTGTCACTTATTTTCATTTTTTGGTCTTTATTGCATGGTATATATATATTTGCATGGTAATGAAGAAATTATTAGTAGCCAGGTACATTATATTATTTTTTAAATTATATAATTTATAGCTTCTAAGCAATCTTTTTATGGTTATTAAATGGCAATCGAACAGACAAATTTCCTCATTAAGAAATACACGACTTTATGTTAAATTGGAAGTGCTATCTTCTAGTCAAGTCCTTTGCCCCTCAACCACATTATGGTTGCCCGTCTTAGATTTATTACCTATACCTATTTTACAAACACGCGAGTGTTTCATTATTTTCTCGCGGCGTTATTTTAAAAGTATGTTATTTCCTTAAACACTTATTAAAATGAAATGGCCATTTTGTTCAAGATTAAAAACTTATGATGAATAAATTGTGTTTACATAAATTAATATAATGCTAAAAACACATAAAGCTCTAAAAATTAAATATTTTGGTTTGTCCTTACATCTTGAAGATTCTGAACATTATATTTTTGTTTTAAAATTATTAACTTTTCTCTGACCCTTGATAAGGGTGCTAAGTGTTAATTCAATCCGATCTTTTAAATTTATGCTTTTATGATTACTTTACGAATATAACTAAAAGGGTCTAAAAACCAATCATAATAAATAACTATCTTAGTCAAAAGTGCCTCTTTGTCTGTATAAGTCTATATGAATTAAAATATTTCTAAATCTACTTTTAATACAGACACATTTGTTTTTTCTGGAACATATTTGTCACATATACCACAGTGATACAAATTTTTCCACATATATAATTAAAAAACATAAAAAATATACGCTAGCATAACATTTAAATAAAATTTCTTTGCCATTAGAAGAGGCCTGTTGAAAAAAATGAGTCGCGTTGTTTCCATGTGAAGTATAATTGAAGTCCACTCACAGAGGAAAGCACACATGTTATGAAAGAGCTCTTTGGTCATAATCACATTCGTTCTCGACCTAAAAATTTCATTTGTAAATGTTAATTCATTTCGTGCTTATAACCGGCGTAGGCTGCAATTTCTTTGGAGTTTTGTTTTAATTTACCCCATGTTAAGGTGTTTTTAAGTGAAGCTACTTTTGACGCAGTAATAGTTTAAAATTGCAATAAACTGTTAGTTTTAACTTTTAATAGGTACTATGTCGTTTAACGGCCAATGCTAATAATGTATCTCTATAGATGGATTTCAAGCAATCTAGATAGCTGCGTATTCGCAGGCTTAGGTATCCTATAATTAATTGCCATATTTATCCTGTCCACAGATATGTTATTGGCAAGCTATAACATAAAAATGGATCAAAATATCAATTTTGGACAGCAAGTTCTGGATTAGGATTGAATATTTATATTGGCCATAAGTAAACAAAACATGCATTATTATAGTCATACACAAATTTATAAAATCGAAAGTTTGTCTTTGTTTCTGTATACGCTTTCACGGTTAAACGGCTGGACTGATTTCGATGAAATTTGATATGTATATAGTTAAAAATCTGCCTTCCTCACATACAGCTCGTAAAAGGCGAGCATAGGTGGTAGAGTTTTGCAGCGTTAAACTTACTTTTACTCGAGGCCTAACATCCCGGCTTCTAGTCTGTCTGGCATCACCATTTCCACCTTTGGTTTACTAGGTGGCTTGAATTTCTTAGCATCAGGAAATCCATCTGCTTGTTTGCTACTCAACATCATAAAAAAAATATTCATAACCTCATGCATAACCCCTCGTTCGTTAAAAGTTATAAACATAGACAACATTTCTTCTAGTGTGATGATGAAAAACAGGTTACTAATTCATAAAAGCACGCATTGTTAATATGGCTATTTCGCTAAAAGACTAATTCTTAGAAAGGTCAATTTACAAATGGACTTTTTAATTATGTCATACACATACACCTTTGAGCATTTTTTAATGATCTAAGACAAAAACATGTAAAATAACTAGTGACATTTTTTTTGTCATAGGAAGGCAAACAAGCAAATGGATTTCCTGATGGAAAGAAATTCAGGCCGCCCAGAGACACCAAAGATGGTAATGGTGCGTTGCCAACCTGAGGTCAGGATGTTAGGCCTCGAGCAAAAGTAAGTTTACCGGCTACCTTACCCTCCGAACCGGAACACGTCATACGTTATGGCGGCAGGAATATGTAAGGCGGTGGCACCAATCCGGGCGAGTCGCTGTGAAAACCTAGTCATATGTCACGGTGTTAGTGGCGGTAAGCCCATGCTCGCCTTTCACGAGCTGCCTGGTAAGAAAGGCAGATGGTCTATTCAATGGCAAAGGAAACGGGGGACATTTGACATTAGTGGCATTTGGTTTGAGTCGATACGTTTTGCCTACCCCACAAGTGACTTTGCGTGAAAATAAGTAATATATAAATATCCATGGACAAGTAGCACAAATTTAATCTAATTCCAAAGTAAGCAAATTATAATATGCTTGTGTTGTGGGTGTTAGTCAACGATTCTAATACATAGAAATACTTAAATACATACCAGAATGAAATAAATAAACGTCCAGACCCGGATATGCAGACATCTAAATTCCTACCCCCTTCGGGAATCGAACCCGAGCCTCGCGGTTGGTCAGTATAGTTAGGCGCTTACGCCAGCCTCTCGACCAACGAGGCAGTGTACAAGATTCTAGAGTCAAACTCAACGATTGTATTTAATTAATTAATAACCATTTCACATAATTCACATCAACAAAATTATTTATTATTGGCTTTTTTTATTGTTTCTCTTTAACTTTAGTTCAGGGGCGTAGCTACCGCGGTATCAGTCGTATCAATTATACGGGGCCCCTGGACCACGAGGGCCCCCAACGTACGTAAGCAAGTAGTAATAAAAACTTTCCTTTTTTATTTTATTCCTGAAATTCATTTCTTTATAATATTGAAAGGCAAACACGCAGACGGATTTCCTGATAGTAAGAAAATCACGCCGCCTAGAGACACCAAAGGTGGTAATGGTGCGTTGCCAACCTAAGGCTGGGATGTTAGGCTTCGAGCAAAAGTAAGTTTACCGTCCACCTTACCCTCCCCCGAAAACTCCACCGGAACACGTCATGACGTTATGGCGGCAGGAATAGGTAAGGCAGTGGTAGTAATCCCGGTAAGTCGCTGCGAAACTCTACCACCTAGTCACGGAGTTAGCGACAGTGCTCGAGATTTTCATGTTTCATGTTGGATGGTAAGGTAGCCGGTACACTTGACTTTTGTCCTAAGCTCCCGGCCGATCTAAATGCAAGTAAAGGTAATAGTGTCTGAAGGTAATGATTGTTTCTTACCATAAAAAAAACTGTGTGCTTCTTTGCTATCTTATAACATAAAACAATTAGAAAGGCATTGGCTTTCGATGTCTCGTCTTTTACATTTGAGACTAAAGTAATTATCTATTTTCCATTTCACTAACGAGGTAGCTAGAATAACAACCAACCCTCGACTAGGCGAAGACACTAAGTCCCACAATGTGATAGGTGGCAAGCCTATCGCCAACCATGCTCGTAGTCTATTCTAATAATATTATTCAACTAGCGGCCGGCCCCTGCTTCGAACGGGTATAAAAACGCATCAAAATCCGTTACATAATTTTTAAAATTTAAGCATACAAATGGACATAAGGACAGAGGGAGCGACTTTGTTCTATACTATGTAGTGATTAGAAAATTTGAAAACACATTTTCTTGCTGTTGCCCGACCCGAGGATCGAACACGAAACCTCATGAAGTCAAGGCCAACGTCAGACCGCTAAACTAAAGAGGTGGTATACATTTGAGACTAGGTATAAATAACCCACGTCCACACAATGCGTGAACGGACATTGAATACAAAACCGGTGCCATGTGGCGACTGTATCCACTCATGTGGTATTGCGTGCGTGGCGTACGCAGGAACTCCTTGATAAGGCTTCTATTTCACTCAAACTTTTTATAATTACAAAGTTTTTCTAGCAAATGCACTCGGTGTATCCTTGAAGTTGATTGCGTGAGGTATAATTTGCAATTTTGCTTAATAAACACTGAATAAATCCAAATAAAACTATTTCATTTGCAATTTCCCGCCAAAAAATGTTACGTATTATGGCGTGACAAAACAGGCAAAATAGCGCGCTATGAATGAATTGGACTTTCCGGAAGCTAAAACTCCGAAACATATCCAGCTCCACACAAAACTAAACTGTTTTATTAGCACCAACAATACCTACACACACTACAAAAACTCAACGTACGTTTCGCTTCGTAACCCAAGCATCATCAGGAAAATTTTACTTACTGAATAACATATAGGCAGGTTAATCTTATTAATATCATAAATGCGAAAGTTTGTGAGTATGTATGTATGGGTGTTTGTTATATTTCACGCTCGAATGACTGAATGGATTTGTCTGAAATTTGGAACACAGATAGATTGTGACCTGGATTAATATATAGGCTACTTTTAATCCCGATCGTAGAACGGGTTCCTGTGAAAACGCGGGCGAAGCCGCAGGCAACAGCTGCGTGGCAGCTTGAAAGAGCCGAGCAAAGGCAAAAATTACCAACAAAGCCGCTGGTGGTAGAGTGATGTGCTGCAACTTGCCAGGGTAGGGTTCCACCACCTTCCTTTTCCTGCCGTCATAATGACAATGTCATGTTCTTGCCTGGATGGTAGGGTAGCAGTTAGATTTACCCAATTGGCCTAGCTTCCCCGGTCACAGGACAGTAACGCATCTCCAACATGTATGGTGTTTACAGGCTGCGGTTATCCCTTACTATCTTCCCAAAAAGAACCATTAAAATCAGTTGGCTATTGGCCAAGTAATCGCGTAAAAATACAAAAAAATACGTGCAGTCTCGTTTAGAACCTCCTCTTTTTTTAAATTCTGTTAAAAAAAGGTAAGTCATCTGGTTTATCTATTGAAAGTATACGTGTGGACTACGCCTTTATTTTTTGTGAACGAGCTGTACTGCGTATCATATACATTTACGATTACGAGTATATCTGGACAACTTGCACGTGTTAGTCTAGCCTCAAAGTAAGCAACATCAATGTTTGTGTTATAGGTGTTAGTCAACGATACTAATACATAGAACTGTCGGAATATATATAACTAGTGGTCGCCCATTGGACGAAATTCAACCATAACAAATTTTAATACCTTGTTGATAAGAATGGCATCTTCATTTCTCAAGACCAACTACTTTGTTTCCTGAATAGTTAGTGCTCCATCTGTGATCTTTTATCGTTATCATCAATATACTTGTTTGTGTGTGTCAAATGCATGGTAGTGTGGGTAATGTTTTATTTATTGATTTAATGTACTTTATAAGCATTATTATGAAAAATTCTGCACTTCTCTTACACTTAAACTAAGTGTGCCAAATTTTATGCTCCTGCTTCCGCGCAATTTTCGTATAAAAGGGGTTCAAAGTTTTGGCATCACGTATTAATAGATAAGTACTAACCTAGTCAGAAGAATACTCTAAATACAAACATAATATTATGCACAAATTGGTTAGTCTGTAGCTTTGGCACTAGTTTTTAACTGACTCCTAAAAAAAGGAGCATCTCATTCGACCATTTTCTTGATGTTACGCGGTTGCTCAGCTAATAGCAACCGGTTTGTATGTTTTTTTTTAGAAGATAAGTCATGATTCCGAGGTATATGCATTATGAGATGTAACTCATAAACTACAAAAAGGGTTTTAATTTTAGCTTGCCATGTGCTTGGGTCAATTTTTTATAAATTTTAGAAACAAAAAAATTTCCTACTCGACAGGATTTGAACCTGTATCCTTTCGTCTCAAGCCGACCAATGCTCTAACTATTTGAACAACTGAAGATTCAAATCCTGTGGCGAAATTTTTAATCTTTTCATTGTCGTCTTGAGACGAAAGTATACAGGTTCAAATAATGTCTTGGGCGAAGTTTTTTCTTTCTTTAAAATTTGTAGATACTAATAGGATGTAGATAAAATGAATGTAGAACCATTCATGTCAATCATTCAAGTCTCGCTTGGAATAGGGCCAGTTTTGGTGGCGAATGAAGTTATTAAAAGCTTGTAATTTCTTGTGCAGTTAGCCAGTCTTTCGTGCTTCTCGCTTTATGATTCTCTTATCATCAGAGGAGTTTGGTTGTCTGCTGCTTCATAATATAAGGGTCAATTCATACTAGCGCAGAGTCGAAGCGAATCGAAGCGTCAATCCGAAACTTAATATAGCAAATTCACCCTTATCTCCACTATGTAATGCGCATATTTCTTCCAAGAAAAAAAAAGACTGCATTCGCATTTGATTTGATTGTGAGGAATTTGACACTTGGATGCGCTTCGACTTTGCGCTAGTATGAATTGACCCTAAAAGGGCGGAAATTTGTAAACTTTAAGCTATATTTCCTAGCTGATCACAAAGTTCATTATTGAAGATACATCACGATTTAAACAGCACTCATTCTTTCTCATAAGCGGACCTACACAATAGTTGTCGTGTTTTACAAACGGTATTCACATCTAATCTTTTAATTTTGAATGGGAACCAGTTACATTAGATGTTTTTATTAGAGGCGCCAAAGATCATGTGATTAGATGTCACTTGATACAACTGGTGCTTGATGGAAGTGGAAGGGGTCTTGAAGCACTTCTCTTGTGTGTCGTCAAGGCTACCGGACGGGAATGAAGTGATTTAGAAGCTTACATCTTATCTTATTAATATTATAGATGTGAAATTTTATATATTTGTTTGTTACCTTTTAACGCAAAAATTGCTGAACCGATTTTCAAGAAATTGGCACTTAAATAGAGAGTAACTTAGATTAATAGATAGCATAGCTTTTATCCCAGAAAAATGTTATTGTGGGACCAAGCGGGCAACGCTGCGGGCAAGAGCTAGTAGTAAATATTTTTCGAATAAACTTTTAATCGCTTCTGAGGTCTGGACTGGACCGCTATCCAGTTTTTGGACTTGACTTCATGAGGTCCCAGGTTCAATTTCCGGGTCGGAAAACAAAAAGAGAATGTGGTTTTACAAATTTTCTAATAAAAAATTATGTTGCTTGGGATTGGATATGTGTCCGGTTGGCGATAGGCTTGCCACTTATCACATTATGGGACTTAGTGCAAGTGCAAGTGTCGGCAAGTCGTGTTTGCCCTGGTTGTGCCTCTGCCTACTTTCTCGGGGATACGGGCGTGAAGATGCTTAAATAATACTTGTACTTTTTCATAATGCACTTTATTTAGATAATGTAAAAGGTAAAAACGGTTGGCTTAAGTGCAAAAATAAAATGCTAATAAAAAATATTACTTAGCGTATGAATTAAAAATGTGTAAATAAGTTCAAATAAATGATTAAGGAAAACACGTTTTGTTATAAAAAAGCATGGGATGTTTGTTATGATATTTTATAAAAAGTTTACTATTCTCAATATATTATTTTAAAAATGTATTAACAACAATTAAACCAACACCACTCACTTTTATATCGTGATTTTTTCTTGCGCCTTGAAAATATGTTTAATTTTATGTCCTTCCTTTTTTACTTTAAGGATTTTATAAGGCTCCATTCATTGCTAAAAAGTAGCTGTATCACGAAGTCTCTAAGTGTTGGTCAGTTTGATAGGCTGTTGCCACTCTAGATTTTCAAGTATGACTTCAGGTATCTTCAAATCTTGGATTTTAAAATGGTGGCCAAATTTAAAATCATCATCCTCGCATCCTCGTTAATGTCTTTAATGACACCAATATCATAATTATGTAAAAAGGTTGTTAAAATAGTAATTTTCCGGAAAATCAATTTCAAGATGTTAGCCATTTTGTTTTCCAATGTTTTTTTTTAATTTCCTGTAATTGCTATCTGAGCTATACAAAATCATGACATGACTATACAGACTGTCTTCTTTTTTTCGTTTTGGCAGGCCTCTAGCCATTTTAATTACCAGTTACAGGTGGCTAGGCAATAAAGCACGAAAAAAATTACTCTAGGTCAGAGGTAGTTGTTTTCCAACAAAACAAAAAAAAAGATGAAAATCCGAATGGCGGATGAATCCGAATGGCGGTCATCTTGTTTTTCGCCATTTCGAATTTTTTTCGCTAATTGCTACTGCTACCTGGGCTCTAAAACCTGGCCTCATGGCCAACCCTCCAAGTCTTTTCGTTTAGGCAGGCCGTAACGTAAATTTTTACAAGATCGAGGTAGACCACATTTTGCAATTATTCTTTTAGCTTTTGTATTGATCAGGTATTACATCTAGCACCGCCAGCCCTCCATTTTCTATCAAATTTTAAAAAGATGGAGATTCTCAACTAAACTTTTTGTTTCATCAGAACTCCTGAATGGAAACCTATTTTTCTAGTACTAGACGGGACACATCTTTAAATTAAGTGATGGAAATTTTTGGGTTTTCACATAAGGAGCTGCAAGTGAACTCTACAAACTAAAACTGTGTGAATGAGGTAATACAATGTATTCTAAACGAATGAACCAATTTCGATGTGATTTTTTGTTTGAAAGCTATTAGGTTTTGCCAGGGGTTAATGTTTAATTATTGTGTACGTAATTAACACTTAGGTGTTGTAGATTTTTTAATGTGAATATTCAATTTTATTCATCAGGTTAATTTCTTCATAAACATAAATAAATAAATGAATGTCAATCTAAATAATATGGCAAGGAAGTTAATAAAAGCATCTTAAAAATATTTCCGACAAATGTTAAACTGGAGATAGTTTAAGCTTATTATGTTAAGTAATCTTTGTATGTTAAGCTTCTGTGTTAATCAGGATTCAAGTAATAGGTATTTTAGCACTGCCAGACCACCGTTTTCTATCCAATTTTAAAAAGATGGAGGTTTTCAATTCAGCTGTTTGTTATTCAGAACTCTTTACCTTTAACTTATGATACCTATAGTTGCCTAGCTCTTGACAACGAAAAGGGCTATCACAATTAACCCTTGGTTATCGTGAGAGGTGAAAAACGGCATATATTGACCTGACTGCAAGCCATATCTCGTCGCTGTCCGTAGTAGCGGGTAATGCACCAGTTATTTACTGTCAAACTGTCAATAGTCTAGACTTGCATATTAGCACCCGGCTCCTATGAAGCGTTGCTAATAGTTACACAAAATATGAATACATAACTATCGATAACCAACGGCCGTAGTTAGATTTTTACTATTCGTACAAAAATTCTACCTTTCGTTAGCAAACGACTCGTTTTTAAAAAAAATGTGGAACTGGGCATTAACCGACATATTTGTCCCGTTGGTTGAGGGTTAGCGTACTCGCCTAATCCACCCGACTAACACCGAGGTATGGGATTGATTCCCGATGAGATTCTGGATCTGGGTGTTTATTTAATTTATTCTGGTAGTTATTTCGACGTTTCTATGTGCTAGTATCATTGATAAACCACCCATAACAAGCATATAATTTGATTACTTTGATACAATTTGTGTAATTTGTCCAGAGATATTTATTAATGAAACGCTTTGTTGAGAACGTAGTGCATAAGTACAAGAATCGTCTAGGTTCGGGTTTGATTTCGTCATTTGTGAGATTCTATGTTTATGATTAATGTATTTGTATGTGTATGGTGATTTATTTCCAGGTTGTTTCTTAAATACTCTGAGTCAATATTAGAGTTGAACCCATATTAACGTTTTTAAGCTATTCTTATCTCTACAACAAAAATTGTACCGGTAAGCAGGCGGTTCTCTTGACGGCAAGAGACAATCGTCACCTGTACATACCATAGGTTACTGGCGCGTTGCTGTCATTGTCAGATTCTTAGTTACAATATGATCTTATTCTACGGCTACGTTATCGTGAAGTACCGATTATTGCAAAAGCTAGCACTGACGTTATAGCTATGGCTGTAGTGGAAGATGCGATATTACAGTAGGGAATAGGGATTGCAATCCGGTATCATTTTTAATCCGGCCGGATTTCACCGGATTGACGCTGATCCGACCGGATCCGGGCGGATCCGGCCGGATTTTTAAGTTATTTGGGACTTAATTTTTAGTAATTTTTAGTTCTGATAATAATAGATATAAAGAAAAATAAAACACGTATTTATGGAAAATGAAAAAAAAATCACTTTTCATTATATTTTTTGTTTTTAATTGTAATTTTGGTACTATTTGTACTGGTTTATTTGTATTTGTAAATGAAATTATGAAACTATTCTAAACTAGCTATTCCCGCGAACTTTGTTCCGCCTGTTCAGTTTCTATGGGGAAAATTAAAAATGTTGTTTTTCCCAGTTTCCTCATAATCGAACAGGATAACATATATCCTATGTCCTTTTCCTGGCTCTAAGCTACCTCCCCACCAATTTTCAGCCAAATCGGTTGAGCCGTTCTTGAGTTATAAATAGTGTAACTAACACCACTTTCTTTTTTATATATAGATAATAACATAACTCATTACACTATTAAACTCTTATTAATAATCAACACAGACTTAAGTTAATAATACTGACTTTTTTGACTAAAATTTGTACTTATAAAGCCAACTTCAGTTTATAATCCTAAGAAACAATAAAACACGAATCATTTATTTTTTGCAATGCCAAATGCAAGTGAATATTATTTCTGTGTCTGAAAAAACGATCTGAGAAAATATATACCGTCTTATTAATAAACGTGGACTAACTTCGGAGTAAAATTAACTTGATATTATAGTCTGTATCACATTGTAATAGAGACTTTGACTTAGGAACCTTGGCGTTCTTTACTCCGTGTTTATTAATGAGACAGATCGTGTTGATTGTACTGTCTCCTAATCTGTTTTTTATGGCACTACAAATATAACCTGCAGCAGAAAAGGCCCTTTCTGCCTCAACTCTGGTTGGCCTAATCGCCATTAAGTAACTGTAGATCAGTGATAAGTGTTTTCCTTTTACTCCACCTACTTCATACGCAGTCATTTCGTTCATTTTTCCCCCTATACTTTTTTTTTGCAGGCTTTATATTTATATATATCGAATTTTTTGCTTTACCGGATCCACCACCGGATCCGGCCCCGACTCACTGGATCTGGTAGGTCCTTAAACACACCGGATCCGCCGGATTACCGGATCCGCCGGACCGGATTGCAATCCCTAGTAGGGAAGCAAATGAAATATCTGACCCCCTATAAAGTAGTTTAAAATTTACAGTAGTTTTAATTGACTGTTGAGATCTATAATCAAGTAAATATTGTTAAAGTCATATAAGTATAATTTACACATTTAACCAATTTATATTGCATACTAGTTGACCCGACAGATGTCCGGTCTTAAATATGAATATTGTCATCTTAATTTTTTTATTGTTCCGATAAACTTACATTTTTTGCTTGACTTGACAATAACTTGCCCACCAAGTAACAATTTTGTAATTTAAATTTTTACATCCGGGGAATGCGATGGTCAAAGATAATAGAGATTAATTTGTATTTAATAGTTTAATAATTAATCTGACTTGGTGGTAGAGTTTCGCATCTACTCGATCGTATTATTACCACCGCCTTACCTATTCTTGCCGTCATAACGTCAGTGCTTACCGTTGCCGTGTTCCGGTTCTAAGGATGAGGTAGCCGGTAAACTTACTTTTGCTTGAGGCCTAACATCCCGGTCTCAGGTTGGCAACGCACCATTACCACCTTTGTTGTCTCTAGGCGGCTTAAATTACTATCAGGCAATCCATCTGCTTGTTTGCCTTCCAATATCACAAAAAATATATTTTAATATACAGGTATATACTCGTATTAGTGTAATTAATATATCGATTTCCTGTCAATATAAATTCCTTATGTTATAAATAAATACATGGAAGTTATCCCAAGCCATATAGTGATCGATTGCACCACAGTGACCGCAACGCAATAGCCGCATGCAGCATCCGTGCGAATATTGTTACGAAACACTTATAGTAGGGGAACCCAATATACTAAATGTGTCGTTCAGCGTGGGGACCTGTTGAACTTTGTTAATTAGATAATGGGGACTAAAAAAATATGTCACGTTTCATCGCGTCTGTGGTCTAGCGGTTCAGGTGTTAGCTTGAAATGAGGGTTTTCCAATTTTCTAATAAAAATTATTTTACTCGGGATTGGATATCTCTCCGGTTGGCGATAGGCTTGCCACCATATTGTAGGACTTAGTGTCTTTGGCTAGTCGTGGTTGTGCCTCTGCCTACCTCTTCGGAGATATGGGCGTGTAGATACTTTACTTTCACTTTAAAAGTTTATATAAATTTTATATTTTTAGCAGCGTTGAGAGCGTCTAACGACTAAGATACAAATTAACGGCCGCACTTAGAGACGTCAATAAACGTTTAATCTATCATGATATAACAATGCTGTATAGAAATATCGTCTTGGTGACTGATTCAAATATAATAAGCGTCACTCA
>NJDD01000194.1:719269-754456 GCA_002245505.1 Calephelis nemesis
TAAGGAATGAGAAATTAATGTATTAAATAAGAAATGAACATGTATAGGTACTAATAATAATTTTGAATCATAATTTTAATCTAATTCATTGGTATATAACTTTATTGTAATTGGTATTTATTTATGTTTTGTGATTATATTGTTGATATTAAGAATAACATCAATAATGTCAATCTGATCAGGTATATAAGTTCTACGTCTCTCTTAATTTAGTATAAGTCAGTGTTCTTTTTATATAACAAATATTTACATGCCATATTAATGGCGAAATGTGTGCCTGTACAGGAAATATTAACTTCTATCTAACTAACCACATTTCGTAAATAAAGCATTGTTATTATTATTATTATTATTAACGAAAGTGATTTAATCATACGCTTTATTGATTGCGTTTACATGCCTTATGAAGTGCCGACGATGAAAATATGGCAATCAAAGATATCGTCGTAATAGTTTAATGATATGTTGACGTTTTTTTATCCAACTGAAGAAAAGAGGATGTTCTCAATTCGACTGTATGTTTTTTTGTGTTTCACTTGGCCAATTATAAATCGAATGTCTTGTAGCGATGTAGTAACTAATAAAGTAGTTGGATACGGTTTTTGCAGTTTTACTGCGCTTTATTATTTTTATGTTTCTAATGCCCGTTTTCACCAAGAGCCCCTAAACTTTAGGGGACCTTTTAACGTTACTTACGGGACTGTTTCAATATAAAACCGTCCCCTTAAACACGTTAAAAGGTCCCCTAAATATAGGGGCTCTTGGTGAAATCGGGCATAACTCTCCTATACTCATACGTCAAGCTCAAATATTTAACGTCAGAATGTTTGAACTTGTACTTATTAGTTTGCATACTGGTTGGAGTATATTTTTAAGGCAAAAGTAATTAAGATATACTAACCTATATGCGCAACTTATATAGAGATTTTGTAATAATTGAGATATTAACAATGGTACATTTCTGACGCGCTTGATTAACTCCCCAAATCTTCTCTGGGGCTTCCCTACTATTACCACTTTACCACTACTAGGAACATGTATCTTTCTACAATACTTATATCTCATTACTCTATTATGAGCAGCGTTTATTTTTATACCTAAATCGATTTTTATAAGTAATAATGGACGTCGCTAAATCATCATCCTGGTAGTTAATTACCAGTGCAGCAACTTGCTCGGGTTGTCATTTGCATCGTTGGATCTTGCCATTAGCTTGGTCTTTGAAAGGCGCTAAATCCTCAATGCAACTCGGAGGTTCCTGATTATACAGTTGTTCTGCAAATAACTGATTAAATAACACACTTCTTAGGCGATGTGATTGTTCGCCTCTTTTTCCACAGAACAATAATAAATCAAAAATCAATAACCACCACAAACCTATGTATCTGAAAACCGTCTCGATCATGTTGGCTTTCAAACAAAGAAATCTGCATTGAAATCGGTGCATTCATTTAGAAGTTGTGATGCCCCAGACACTCACAAAAAATCGCGCTTATAACATCTCTTTATGACGTCGGAGTCATATATCAGGTCAGACGCCGTATAAAATATGCGTAAGTAGCGGCTTATACTACCTATTAATGTTTTTTTTAGAATGACTAATGTGTTGCCAACCTCGCGGTTTTTACAACTTCACCGGGCTTTGTGGGCCGAGACATCATTATTTAAATGGATTTGACTGTTCCCTACAACGCCAGCAACAAGGGCTGTCTCCCGGGAGACCGTACCTCGACTTGGTGCTGCGTTCTGGTTACTGGGTGGACTAGGTGTAGGAATAGTGGCGGCTCGTCGCTCGGCGTTAGGCGCCGGGCGCAACACTCTTGTCTTCGTCGCCTAGACCGGCGGCGACGGTGTAGTGTAGTGTTCTGTGAATTTGTGTTCCGGTTGGGATTGGGAGGGACGTTCGCGTTTGCCACGGTTATTGGATCCGGTGGATCCGATAACACGTGACGGGGTCTCCTAAGTTTGGCGGGCGCGTTCGCGGCCGGTGTGTAGTCACACGCGGGTGCTAACACCGGGTTGGGGTGGGCAGCCGTTATTTCAAAGTAGCGTTCCGATACTTCTTTGAAATGCTGCGCTATTGTAGGCAAATCTAGGTCGCCATGTAGGTCCTCGTTGCGTACGTACCACGGACAACCGGTGGCAGTACGCATGAACCTATTTTGGATTACTTGTAGCTTTTTAAGGTGGGTCGGGTACGTATGTGCGAAGGCTAAACTTGCGTAAGCTAAGATTGGCCTGACACACGTTTTGTGACGTGTCACTTTGTTACGAAGTGACATTTTACTGTCTTTATTAATTAAATAATAGAGACGGCTAAGTACGTGCTTAGCCTTGTTAGTGACACGTGAGATGTGCGATTTGAACGACATCTGATTGTTTAGAATAACCCCTAGGTATTTTGTTGATTTTTCCCAGGGAATTATTCTATCGAACATTTTGATGTTACCCGGATAGCGATAGGGTCTCATCCGTTCGAATGGCCTAGTGCCCTGATTAAAGTACACCGCTGCACTTTTATCGGGGTTCAGTTCTATGCGCCACTTCCTGAACCAATCGCCCAGGAGAGCGGCCGCTCTATTTAGAGTTCTGCCTATAAACTGACCGTTATGACTAGACACATATAGTGCCGTGTTGTCCGCGAAAAGGGCTACGTGGACGAGCGGCGGTCGTGGTACGTCGTTCGTGTACAGGCTGTATAGCAAAGGTGAGAGCACCGAGCCCTGTGGCACCCCAGCCTCTAGGGGCCTACTACTAGATAGAGTACCTTCTACACGAAATCTGAATTTGCGATTTGATAAGTAGTCTCGTATGATGAGAACTAGTCTGTCTGGCACGCCCATTTCGTAGAGCTTATAGATTAGGCGTTTGTGCCAGACCTTATCAAACGCCTTGGCCACGTCGAAGAATAGGGCCCCCGTGTATAGGGGACAACGTCTATTCAGGTCGTTTAGAATGTGCTCCGTGAGGTGGTGCACCTGATTTGTACATGAATGGGCTGCCCGGAAACCAAATTGCTCATCTATTAACAAATTTTTCTCGGTTACGACAGTCTTAAGGCGGGCGAGGATAAGACGCTCGTATATTTTGCCGAGTCAACTAATAAGACTGATCGGGCGGTATAATTAATGCTATAATACTTTCTATCTATGCATTCGGGCAAGTACATAAAAGTTAGGATATGACGGCTGCAGTACCTGCACATTTAGTCAAGTTTTGAGCCAGCACAAGGGTCCAAGTAGCCTCCGTTCATACATAGGTATTAACTACTACCATACTGCCCAAAAGACTACACGTCAGCCAAACATGTTGGGCCAACACTTTAGCCCAATGTGTACTGCTGCGGTTATCAAATATTTACAAGGCATAGGCGTTAACTTATATACCTACCCTGTCACAACTAGTTACTGTAGGAACGTAATGGTTCATAGATTATTGTGCGGTCAACCATAATTAAGTATCAAGTTCCACGTTGATAGGTGAGTGTAAATAGTGGTATTAATGGAATCTACATTAAATTCGTCCTCTTGTACTAGCCTGTGGAGAGAAACAGCATAAGCACATACAGAAAACTTAAACGAAATAACGTCCAGCACTGTTTGTAATACCAAAGACTATTAATTATTATCTTTATATTAATACGTGAAGCAAACAATTGGACCCCTTTTTACGAAAATTGCGCTGATGGAGGAGTATGAAATTTGGCACACTTATAGTTTATAAAATGCATTAATTCAAAAAATAAAACATCACACGAACTACCATGCATTTGACACACACAAACAAATATAACATAATATAATGATAACGATAACAGATCACAGATGGTGCACACACTATAATCATACAGTTTGGAAACAAAGAAGTTGGTCTTGAGAAATAAAGATGGCGTTTTTATCAATAAGATATTAAAATGTATTATGGTCGAATTTCGACCAATGGGCGACTACTAGTATTTAATAATCTCTGGTAATACAGATAAACTATACGCAACTTACACAACAGGTCTAACACCTTGGAGGCTGATTGCGTATCTTTTTAGTGATGATAACTAGGTAAAAAGTGCATCAAATAGCTATCAAATGACGTTCTGCCTTCCTGCCAGGTAGCTCGTAAAAGGCGAGCATAGACTTACTGTCACTAACACTATGACAGTGGGATTGAAAGAAAGCGTTGGTGTTAAAATGCGAAAGGGCATGCTCCGCTGGTTCGGTCATGAGGAAAGAATGACAGATGAAAGATTGACAAAGCAGATATACAATGCGAATGTGGATGGATGTAGGTACCCGGGGAGGTCAAGGCTGACATTTCACGATCAGATCAATCGGATATTATCCGAGAGTGGTGTCAAGAGTCTCCGAAACCAGCGTGTTTGTATGAAAAGGGTAATGAATGTGAAGGAAGCAAGACAGGTTTGTCAGGATCGTGAGGTCTGGCACTCGATACTCTCTGCCTACCCCGTAAGAGACTTGGTGTGAAGATATGTATGTATGTATGTATGTATGTTTGTAACACTATGACATCTGAATTTCGTAACGTTTCGTCCGGATTGGTATCACCACCTTGCCTATTCCTACCGCCATAACGTCAGTGCTTCCCGTTGACGTGTACCGGTTCGGAGGATAAGGTAGCCGGTAAACTTACCCGGTTAAAACTTAAGTTACTTACTTGACATCCCGGCTTCAGGCTTGCACCATATCATTACTAACTTTGTATCTAGGAGGCGTGAATTTCTTACCATCACGAAATCCGTCTGCTTGTTTGCCTTCCAATATCATAAAACAATGCCCAAACCGCGCATTCCAGCTCTACCAGAGACGTATGAAACGTGGAGTTCTACCACATGTATCTGTTGCTTTAGTTATTTTAGCTAACAAATAATCTTCGTACACCAAATACAAGTATTTTTTCGATTTATTTGGCTTTCCGTCATCAGATACCGACCTGGATTTGCAACGGGACAGAATAATGCACTGTTTTAAATAACAAAATAATTTTTCAAATCGGTTTAGAAATTATGATGAGAACGGAGACATTTAGGTACGTAATAAAACATAACATAAAATTTTTGACCGCCCCGTTGGTCGAGTGGCTAGCGTACACGCCTAACTACACTGACCAACCGCGAGGCTCGGGATCGATTCGGGAGCAGGTATTTGTGTGATGAACATTTAGATGTCTGCATTTCTGAGTATGGGTGTTTATTGAATTAATTTTGGTATTTATTTTAGTATTTCTATGTGTTAGAACCGTTGAGTAACATCTATAACACAAGCATATAATTTGCATACTTTGTGGTTAGATTCAATTTGTGTTTTTGTGTTTGTGACACAGGAGTCGAACAATTAACCCCCTCCTTTTTTAGAAGTCCTTCAAAATCTTCAAAAAAGAACAAGGAAATCCAAATTAGCAGATGTTTTTCTTAAGGTATTCTACAGACACTCATCACACGTCACCTATACTTTTTGTTTCAGGCTTTCACTGTTAACGCTGCATTGTCTATCTGTGGTCAAGTTTCGAATGTCGGGTTGGGCAACAAAAATAAAATTGGGTTTTTCCAATTTTCTAATAAAAAACTTTGCTCGGGTTTAAATATGTGCCCGGTTGGCGTTAGGCTTGGCATCTATCACATTGTGGGACTAAATGTCTTCGGCTAGTCGTGGCTGCCCTGGTTGTGCCTCTGCCTACCACTTCGGGGATATAGGAGTGAAGATACTTTTTCTTTTTTGGAAATACATTTTTTTTTATGTTATAGGAAGGCAAACAAGCCGACGGATCTCCTGATGGTAAGAAATTCACGCCGCCTAGAGACACCAAAGGTGGTAATGGTGCGTTGCCAACCTGAGGTCAGGATGTTAGGCCTCTAGCAAAAGTAAGTTTACCGGCTACCTTACCCTCCGAACCGGAACACGTCATGACGTTTGGCGGCAGGAATAGGTAAGGCGGTGGTACCAATCTGGGCGAGTCGCTGCAAAACTCTACCACCTAGTCAGATGTCACGGTGTTAGTGATGATAAGCCTATGCTCGCCTTTTACGAGCTGCCTGGCAAGAAAGGCAGATGGTCTATTCTACAAAGGAGCCCGGACCAACACGGGGGAAAATAGAAATACATATTCATCTACCGTAATATAGCCAGCCACCTCATGGTTTTACAACTGATCTTCAAAATTTTAAGAAATGTTCATATATTTACTATACTTTTAGCTTCTGTATTTGCGCATAGACCACGCGTGATAGTAGATAGGTACGCGTTATGCAGAGAAGTGAGATTCAATCAACGGATACACTTAGGTACATAAAAAAAACATAGGATATAATGACAAAGATGTCAAACATTTAAGTTCTTTTTTCAAAGTCCGTCAAACACATGTTACCTAGATTGAAACAAGGAAACGCAAACATGCAGATGTTTTTTTGAAGGTATTCTAATACCAAAGAGTAAAGTAACTGTCCATAAAGAAATCTAATACAATACACATCACAAGTCACCTATACATTTTGTTTCAGGCTTTCAATGTTAACGGTGCGTTGTCTATCTGAGGCCTACTTTAGTGGAAATTTTATTGGATACCTTAATAAAGAAAATATAGTAATTCACGACTATACAAGTCCAACGTTTTTGATTAACTTCCACATTTCACTACAAATTCTAATAATCGTGACTGCAGTGTTAAATAAATCATCGAGATAAAAGGTTAACGCGATCTTTACACGGTTTTAAGCTGCAAAAGAAATTAATGAACGAAAGCCGCGACTCGGCAATGCGGCGTTTCAATGCAGTCGGTCGAGTTCTGTGTACGTGCTTACGGCTACGTGTCTACTGTACTAACACATAGATACTTCTTTAGGGTTGCCAATACTCTTTGTAAATTTATTTTGTTTTATTTTTTTTATTGGCTGTTGCTCGCGGCTTCACTGTGTAAAGTTAGAGCACAAAAAGGATTGTTAGATTCGGTAAAAGCAGTTATACTACATTTTTGGCGCCCAAACAAACAAAACACGCGAAGATTCATCATCATCATCATCAGCCGGAGGACGTCCACTGCTGGACATAGGCATCCCCAAAGAGCATCACAAGTCACGGTCACCAGCAGCTTGTAACCAGCGACTCCCCGCGACTTTGACCAGATCATCAGTGCACCGGGTGGGAGGTCGTCCAACACTACGTCCTCCGGTGCGGGGCCGTCACTCGAGAACTTTTATGAAATGAAGAATGTATGCATTTATTCTAGGTATGAAATGAATGAAAAGGGTAAAGAATGTGAAGGAAGCTAGGCAGGTTTGTCAGGATCGTGAGGTCTGGCACTCGATACTCTCTGCCTACCCCGTAAGGGACTTGGCATGAAGATATATATGTATGTATTTATGGTAAAAGACGTGGTTTATAGAGATAAGTCACTAGCTACTATAGGTGTCGCTTTCCAGGGATTTAGACCTAAACCAATAGGTATGCGCTAATAGAAGAAATTTAAAAGTAATTGAAAAATATTTCTTAAGTTACAGGTGTGACCAATGATAACAGCGTTTAACTCTTATTTTATAAGTTCCAACCGTTACTCGTAACTAAGCCTACGTTTCTTCCACTTCTACGGGATCAAAATAGATGAACAAGAGAAAAAGTAGCTAAAACCTTTTTGATCGTTATTTCATTTTAAGGGAATTAGAATACGAAATTTTATAAATTTCGGTAAAACTTGATTTTTAATCAGGACAGATAGTCCTGCAATGTCAAGGAAAATGAATAGGATATATCCAGAATTAAACTCAGTGGTGTAAGTCCGGTCACTTTGTTTTTTACATACATACATACATACATACATATCTTCACGCCAAGTCCCTTACGGGGTAGGCAGAGAGTATCGAGTGCCAGACCTCACGATCCTGATAATAATAATAATTACATTATATTATTACATAATAAAAAAAATCCCCCTTATGGGTTCGAGCTTCTTTGAAGAATTGAGAATCTGCCTTTCTGCCAGGCTTCCCGTAAAAAGTGAGCATAAGCTTACCGTCACTAGCACCGTGACATCCTACTAGGTGGTGGAATTTCGCAGCGACTCGCCCGAATTGGTACCACCGCCTTACCTTTGTTGTTTATCGGCGGCGTGACGTCAGGAGTGACGACGTTCTTACCATCAGGAAATCCGTCTGATTGTATTCCTTCAAATATAAAAAAAATTACTTTGAAATATTTCTTTTACAGGTGGCAAAAAAATCCTATAAATCTAGTTTCTCCAACAACAAAACAACACGCACTCGTGGCTTAAAATCTCGGCCACTGTGCGTATCAGTAAAATCAATGGTGGCCAGAATGGAGACACCTGATAGACATCTGTCTTTTACAATCAGGAGGAATTTTAATATAAAAACTATTTCAAGAGCATCAAAATAATATTTAAAATAGTGTTGTGACAGCCCTATCTCACATAGGTATGTAGTACCTCTGCCTGGTAGTACATACGCATAGGTTATGAAAAGGCCGCGCCACGCTGCGTGCACGGAGCAACTAGGCTTAGTTTTGCTTAAACTAAATCTAGACTTATTATGTAGCGTTTTTTCAACGAGAACGCTTCAGATGTCAAGGGATTCTTGTTAAAAGTTTCTGACACCAGGTTTTTTATTTTTACAGTGCAGTGCACACGACAGCTTTGCTTATTTCTTTAGGCAAGTATAAGTGAGTACCTACATCTTACTTCATGTGCATAAAAGCTGTAAAGAAAAAGAGCGTTCTCTCTTCATAATTTTAATTCAATGGTTTTCTTGAAATAACTAGAGCACATTCCGCATTTGATATATTAGTAGTGCCTCGTTTCTTTCAGATTTTAGTAGGTAGGTACACCTTGTACACCTACAAAATTAATCTTACTTCTTTATTACCTAGTAAAGTAGTGAGTATAACAAATAGATTTTAGGTTCATATGTTAAAGTGTTAAACTCTAAACCATATTTTAACTAAATGGTTAAAAACAGCTTTTAAGGTCTATATAATGTGCGAGTTAGAGATATTCCTATTTATTTGGATATTTAAAGTATGGATTTCCGCAAAGTTACGCCTCTTATCAATTTTATAACACAAGCAAATTATAATAAGCATATTATGCTTGTATTATGGGTGTTTTTACTAAAAAGGACACCAGAATCAATTTAATAAATATCCAGACCTCGAAATTAAGAGATCTAAATGTTCGTTACATAAATGCCCCTTTCAGGAATCGAACCCGAGCCTCGCGTTTGGTCGATGAGTTTAGGTGTATACGCCAGTTCAAGTATCAAAAATAACATGTTTTTGCTTTTTATATAGACATTATTACATATTACATTTTATAAAAGACAGGAGGCTACTCTCCTGTCTCTTAAAAATATATCGACGGTTAAAAGGTAATAAGGCATAACCGACATTTTGGTCGAAAATGAGCTATGAATGTCATCCTACTTAAAAAAATACGCTCTTTTAAATGCGCTTACTCCCATGGCGGTACGACGACTTTTTTGTCACTTATGCCCAGGCAAAAAATTGCGTTTTCGAAGTGTCATATTGTGTAACCGACCAAACTTTACACTTATTTTAACACTAAGGCGCTTGTACCCATGTAAAAATCGCATCTTTTTGGCATATAGTCGCTACAGTAGTTTTACTTTTAACTTGCTCAAAGATTCCAGGTGCTTACGGCTCTCTACCACCAAACGACTATTTTGAACGCTGAAGCTAATGCCCCTTTTCCTTCGTCGTCAAAAACAATAAACGTCGGTTATACCTTACTACCATTCACAAATTCGCAATATGGTTGTCGCTTATACACAATTATTAAAACAAAATTTCACGATGAAGTGTTGTTAAACCCTACTATCACATATTATTTTAATATGTCTCTGCCATTTATGCCGTATTACTTTACTATGATAATTCATGCATTGGCTTTTATGCCGCCTTATACGGCTTTTTTGTACTCAAGTAGCTATATTAATGAGTCGCTTATTCCAAAATTAGTCGGCCGCCTGCAGTGACGGTGGGAATATGCGCGCTTGCGCCTGAAATATTTTCGAAAAGTTCCTGCACACATATAACATAACTACATAATTACTCACCAATTAAGGGCTTATAACAAAATTTATAATTTTGAATACATTGTTTTAGGGCACAAAATGCGAAAAAAGATCGAAAAAGAAACATTTTGGAAATGGCTTTAAAAACTTCTGGAATAAGAAACCAGAAAAAATGTCGCAAGAGTCTCCTTTCTGAATTTGATAGGATACCATAACAGGAGTCTGCCATTCTCACGATTTCATTTGTGCTACCAAATGCTGCGGATTTTTCTAACCCAAATCCACATACGACGTATGTCACCCATACGAGCCTTGAGTCGGGTGTTTCAATTGGTATACATACGAGCTCTAACTTAGACTCTTCGCCAGCTACCTGCTTGAAATAAATGCTACCAAACTCCAGCTTAAAAGTCTTAGGAACACCTTCTTAAGCTATTCCCACCTCATCTTTTGCCTCTAATCTCAACAACAATAATTCACCAAAAAATTGCAATGAAATGTCAGATATACCACCAAAAAATTTCAACGAAATGTCAGATATACCAACCAGACTTTGATCCGAAAATCGATCGATTTGTTTCCCAACAACCTTTTGAAGTTCTCGTAAACAAGACTCAATCTTCTACATCATCAGCCGAAAGACGTCCACTGCTGGACATAGGCCTCCCACAAATAGCGCCACAAGTCGCGATCACCAGCCGCTTGTAACCAGCGACTCCGGGTGGGAGGTCGTCCAACACTACGTCGTCCGGTGCGGGGCCGCCACTCGAGAACCTTTCTTCCCCAGCGGTTGTCGGTTCTGCGAGCAATGTGGCCTGCCCATTGACACTTCAGCTTGCTGACTCTCTGAACTATGTCGGTTACTCTCGTTCTCTTGCGGATCACCGAATTACGGATCATATCTCGCAGAGAAACACCGCGAATAGCTTTCTCCATAGCACGTTGAGCGACTCTGAGCTTATTTAAGAGGCCCACATTTAACGGCCAAGTCTCAGTTCCATATGTCATCACCGGTAACACACACTGGTCGAAGGCTTTCGACTTTAAGCTCTGCGGTAATTCGGACAAGAAGATCCCCTTTAACTTCCCGAACGCCGCCCATCCGAGTTGGATTCGGCGATCGACCTCTTTCTTGAAGTTGGATTTACCTAACTGAATAGTTTGACCTAGGTACACATACTGATCAACAACTTCAAGAATTGAGCTCCCAACGTGAACAGGTAGGTGCGACATGAACGTTGAACATGACTTTCGTCTTGTCCAAGTTCATCCTAAGACCCACCTGTTGGGAAACTCTTTCGAGGTCACCGAGCATTTTGCTCAAGTCTTCCAGCAATTCCGCCATGACCACGATATCGTCTGCGAATCAAAGGTGAGTGATGTATTCGCCATGTACATTGATACCGAGTCTTTTCCAGTTCAGAAGCTTGAAGACATCTTCCAGTGCAGCAACTTTTTGATTTGGAATTGGAATCGTCTAAACCAAAACGTTTTATTATACTAGAATGAAATTCTCGGGCTATAACATTTAAGCTGTTTCATAGCTGTACAGACTTAAAAAAAGAAAAGACTAGTACAGACTAGTAGACTGTACAGACCTTTTTTATTTTTTTGAAATTCACGTCGCCTAGAGACACCAAAGGTGGTCAACCTGATGTTAGGCTTCTAGCAAAAGTAAGTTTACTGGCTACCTTATCCTTCGAACCGGAACAGGTCTATGACAAGGATTGCCGTTATGGAAACAGGAATAAATAAGGAGGTGGTGCCAATCCAGACGAGTCGCTGCGATACTCTACCGCCTAGTCAGATGTCACGGTGTCAGTGACGGTTGCTTTTTACGAGCTGCCTGGCAGAAAGACAGATACTATATTCCGCCAAAGAGCCCGGACCAACAGGGGTAATGTGACAATTTGTGTAAACTATTATCTTAAAAGTCCCCTAGTCATGTACACTGCGTTTTACAACGATGGCAAACAGGAAAACATAGTAATGATCTGGGACAAAATAGATATTACATATGTGTTTATACTGGTTTGATTCTAAAACTTGTTTTAAAATATATTTACCTATATTCTCATAACAAAAGCAAAAAAAATCGCTGTCTAGGGACTCTAGTACTTAGAATTTTGAAATTAGATTAGTACACAACATCCTTGCAGACGTTATGTCAATACCAGTAGGGTTACTCTTGAAGCTCGATTCATAAATATTAGAAATTGGGATGGAGTATATCATTTCAGGTATATACTCTTGAACTGAAAACTGGCGGAAATATCACATTTAGTTAATAGTAAAAAAATATATTATTTTATCGGATTCCTTGGATTTATTTCTAACTAAATGTTACTAATCCGCTATTACTGTGTTCAAAGGTACCTAATATACGATTCCAATTTCCAAATCGCATCATATCGAGATCCAAGAGTAAGCCCTACATGACATGTATTTTTTTTTATGATAATGGAAGGCAAACTAGCAGACGGATTTCCTGAACCGGAACACGTCAACGACAAGCATTGGATTTTACGGTGGCAGGAATAGGTAAGGCGGTCGTACCATTCCGGGTGAGTCGCTACGAAACTCTACCACCTAGTCAAATGTCATGGTGTTAGTGACGCTAAGCTTATGCTCGCCTTTTACGAGCTGCCTAGCAGGAAGGCAGATGGTCTATTCTGCAAAGGAGCCCGGACCAACACGGGGTGACCAACACCAATGTGTCTTTTAAAATCCGTACAATTTTACTACGACTATAACGTAGGTACTGAGTTTAAACACACTCTTTAGTTTGACATGACCAGAAATATCTTTTTTGTGTTCAAATAAATAAAGTATAATAGTTATTTCATCCCAAATGCAAGAAAATAAGAAAAGTCTCAGATCATAAGCCATTTGTTGGTGAATTCAAGGCCGACTAACATGTGATTTCAGGCTTTCTTTTTTACTGCTCAATGTGGGTATGCCATTTTTATGCGCGACGGAGCCGAAAACTTTTTTTTTTTTATGTTATAGGAAGGCAAACAAGCAGACGGATTTCCTGATGGTAAGAAATTCACGCCGCCTAGAGACACCAAAGATGGTAATGGTGCGTTGCCAACCTGAGGTCAGGATGTTAGACCTCGAGCAAAAGTAAGTTTACCGGTTACCTTACCCTCCGGACCGGAACACGTCATGACGTTATGGCGGCAGGAATAGGTAAGGCGGTGGTACCAAACCGGGCGAGTCGCTGCGAAACTCTACCACCTAGTCAGATGTCACGGTGTTAGTGATGATAAGCCTATGCTCGCCTTTTACGAGCTGCCTGGCCAGAAAGGCAGATGGTCTATTCTGCAAAGAAGCCCGGACCAACACGGGGAAAAACTTCTGTTAACTACTGGTAGGTAATTAACAACGCAGCGGGAGAAAACTTGCTACTTTTCGCCCGGAAGGCATCAATAGGTAACTTATTTTAAAGTTAAAGCAAACGATATAGAAAAGCCACCAATTACTGCCAAATGTAAAGAAAGTCGGCACAAAACTGTTCCCGTATAAGATATCGAGGCATGTACTTTTTTTTCCTTAGAAGTATCTGGTAGGAAGAACTTAATATCCTTTAGATTTTAGATTCTATGTGGCTAAATTCGCTACCCGTGTGTTATAAAAAAAGACCCCAGTGTGAAATACACGCAAAGGATGCACTTTACAAAAAAGAAAAAGGAATTATAAAATTTAACACTTCCGTTCACTTTAAGATCGTCGATTGTTGTCCGACGCAGGACCTAAATGCATGTGTGAATTCACTCCGGTACACTCACCGACATATTTTATGATACATTTTCACTTCTGGTGCATGTGGTTTGAACATTGTTTAATGTTACTGTTTAATGAATTTACCAAGACCAATTTAATTGCACATTCCTTATTACATAAACATACATATCGTATGCATTTACGACAAAATCATACTGCCGCGCCCGTTTCATGGCAGTTTCTTCTACATTTTAGTATTTTTGACTTTTTTAATATTTTAACTTAATTTTTTAACAACGTATGAAAGAAATTTGCTTTAACATATCTTTGTTACGTTACTTGATCTCTAGTTAAGCTTAACAAAAAGAGACTGTATGTTATCTCCGAATTTCATACTGCGTTCTTCGTCATTTATTTTTTTTGTTACGCTCCACAAAAAAGATGCCATTAACAAGTTCCACTTTTGAATATATGCTGGAATATTTGCACCATAGGTTTACTATCCAGGTCATAGGACAGCGACGTACCTACAACATCATATCGGTTATAGGTCGCTTTGTTTTAATCTATTATCAGGATAGCCGCGTGAATTTTCTCTGTCTTATGCCATAAAAATATATAATAGTTTAAAAAACTAAACAAGTCGCTTTTATGCCTAGCTGAAAGAATTGTATAAATAAGAAAAATACAATTTTTTAATCGTATAAAATCACGGAGTGCTTGATAAGATATTTTATAATAACTTTAAAGTTCCTTATATCGATTAATAACATATTTAAAACAATTAAAACCTATTTATACTCTTACTAGTTTTTAATGCATTAGACTACAAAATGCTTTTTTCCTTAATTACTATTTTTTAATTAAGTTTAATGTTTTTTTTTTCGATTTTTTTCGTTAGTTTTTAACACTATTACTAACAGTTGCTTTTTTACTCATAAGCCAAAAAGACAGACAGTAACGAAGAATCAGCTTTTAGTAGAAACATCATATTAAAAAAATGAATAGAGAAATAAATATCCCTGACCAAATTACGAAATTGTACCTAACTTCAAAGCAGGGAAATTTTGTTATTAAGTTATTAGTATTAGCCAACAACACTTAATTTGTCTTTATACCTAAATTTATATAGCATAATATTCTTCGTTAATTTTAAAATATACTTAGATGTATTACTATGTCATTTTGTCAGATAGACCGTACCTGCTAGTAAAAATAGTACCTTTAGATTACATCGACATATCATTTAGCTAACGGGGCTACTGAGTTTTAAGATTGCGAATACCTTGCCCAATATTTATTTTAGTAGATACCTATATTACTATCTACCTATATACCTAGTACTTACCATCAATGTCAGTGTTTTACTTTTCGCAAAAGGTATAACGTATGCGCCTCATGCTTGGTAATCCATTCATCATCGCCATTATTTTTGTCTTTTTGGGTAGCCCGTGCGCATCTAATTTAAGAGATGCGTCACAAAATATTTGACTTATGGAGATGAGTTGAGATCATGTAAATAAGTAATAAAATATGAATTATTATTCCGATATAAATCTTGCAATCAAATGAAATCCTTGCTATGTCAAACAATTTTAGCTAACGCATCATCTGTGATATTTTAATAATCACATATAAGGGTGACCAGTTTATGTACAAACTATTTATATACGTGTAAGAAATGGGACATAATTTTTGTCGGCGATGTTACATTTTACAAGATCAGTTTACAACATACACCTGGATACTCCGGTGAAAGCGGTCTAGGCTAGCCTGCGTCCGCGGCCCTTCGTATACCAGTACGCTTATAATGCTTTTAATAACTGGATTTTATTAATAACTATACCCACCCGCCCCGAATGCACTCTATACGCAGACTCTACCCTGTTTTGGGACATGTGTGATACGCCTGTGAATATCTTGGGATAAAATTCGTAACAGTGATCATATTGTGATAGGCACATAGCAACAGTTGTAATTCGTTTTTAAAACACCTTTATTTTTACAAGAATTTGTGAAGGATAAGGAAGATGTGATTTTTAAGGGAACAAAGACTTATTTGAAGTTGGCATCGACTTTTACAGCTATTTTTTTAATAAAGAAATTCGATATAGCAAACAGATATCCGATGTTTAAAAATATACAATTATAGTCATTCTGTCGCTTAATTTAAATGATCTCCCTAATTTCATTTTTTTTTCTTACTTTTCTCCTGACAATATCTAACACAAACGACATTGAGCAGTTTGGCGCAACTTTCATATCAAAAAATAAAAAAAAATAAGTTTGCTATGTTTTCTATTCGCCCAAATAATATGACACAAGTTGCCTTATGTCTGAATGCCTTTAGACTTACTTTCAAATTATACGGGTCATACTTTTTCAAGTAAACTTTATACAAATTCGGGTTTACTATGTATCTTTGGAAGTCCCGCCTCTTATTGCGTAGTATTTATATACTCTTTGACATTGGGGTTATAAAGTCTTTCTATTTGTTTAGGCACGATGAGATGATCAGAGCGATTAATTTTTAACCAACTTCAAAAAGGGAGGAGGTTGAATGTTCGACTCCAATTTTCATGTATTTTTATCGATTTCTCTTTTATTTCTGGGTCGATTTTAAAAATTATTATTGCATATGACAGAGCGCATTGTCGAGGTGGTCCCATTGCCACCAAGTTTTATACTACTCTTTTTCGTGTAAGTAGATACTTAGCTATCGAAAACGAACTCGTTTTTTGCAGTTTTACTCCGCAAAAAATATTATATAAATGATTTTATCTCTAGTTTAATGATTCTCACCTCACCTGATGGAAAGTGAAACAAGGATCTATGACAGAATTCAGACCTTGTGCCCTAACATAAACGTTTATAGCGGTATTATTTCCATGTTGCTAAATGTCGACTTAATCTTATAGTTGTCTTTATCCATTGACAATAAATATTATTATAATAAAATTGTTTCAAGAGTTTCTAGTAACCCTCTTGATAGCAATTTTCTAGGTGTGAAGTAGGTACTGCTTAACCTTAGACAAAACACTCATTTTAAATTACTGTTTTTCTTTGGACTTATAAAACCCTTATAATTCAACCTGATAGGTATGCCTGCCCAAGCCTAAATCTGCAGACTATCGACAATTTAATAAAGTGAAAATAAATGAAATTTAGTAATTTGCTCTAACGTTGTATGGAATAGTCTAATGCATTTAAATAATTATGTCTCATGTTGAGTACTCTGTTCAGCCACAGACTCCAATGAAATTCGCGAACAAACTAGTTCGAAATAGGGCTCCCATAGATGAACTAAATGAACTAGATTTTTCAAATTTCACGCAACGTAGTTTGGTCCCAGGCTCGCGGAGTAGATTAGACCATCTGCCACTGTGCCAGGCAGCTCGTAAGAGGTGAGCTTTGGTTAAAAAATAAGTCAACATTAATAAGACCACTGGTGGTAAAGAGCTATGCACAAATTTGCCCGGGTAGGGATAGACAGCCTACCACCATAATGACTACCAACATAATGAGTCATGTTCTGGCCCTGAGGGTAGGGTAGCCAGTAGACTAGATAATGTTCTCTGTGGTGGACTTGCACAATAAGCATGACATCCCGATCACAGTACAGCGACGCATTTGTAACAAAAATCTGGTATCCATAGGCCACGGTTATCTCTTACCATCAGAAAAGCTGTGTGCTTGTTTACTGGCCTCTAACATAAAAAATAACTTAGTCACGGAAAAAGTGGTAAAATTAAAATAACTTAATAGACATAACATGTTGAGTTTTAAAAGCAGATTATCTTTGCCAAGAAACAGAATATGTAAATACTACTGATTAAAAGTAAATTTTAATAACTTTCAAAACTTGATAAAAATATAAAGTCATAATTATAATAACTAGTGGTCGCCCATTGGTCGAAATTCGACCATAATAAATTTTAATATCGTGTTGATAAGAACGCCATCTTCATTTCTCAAGATCAACTTACTTTGTTTCCAAATTGTTTGGTGCGCCATCTGTGAAATTCTATCGTTATCATCATTATATTTGTTTGTGTGTGTGAAATGCATAGTAGTGTGGGTAATGTTTTATTTATTGATTTTATGTACTTTATAAGCATTATTATTTAAAAATATTAGCGTTCTGCACTTCTCCTAACCATAAACTTTAAGTGTCCAAAGTTTTTGCTTCACTTATTAATATACAGACAACTATTGTGACCTTGAGGAGGTCTACACAAGAATTGCGTGAGAAAAAAAATAAAAGAATGTCATAAAGAAAGAAACTGTATTGCACCAAATTAATGGACCATTTAATTGGTGGTAGGTCGTAGGTTCTTGGGAAACCTTATAATTGATATATGGTAGGTAAAGGGAGAAAGAGAGCCTTAACTTTGGTGGATCCTTGTTTAACGCTCGGAGCAACCCCCGAGGAAGTTCCAACCAGATTGCCGTGTGTTGTTCCAACCAGAGGGAGTTAATGTGGTCCGATCTCTTGCAGGTTTGTTAGACAATGGTAGGGCTAGAGTAGTTAGCCGTACCGTAGGACCCTGAAAGTCGAAAGCAGGAGTCAGGGGGGAGGTACTAAAAGGACATCGACGGGAATAGGAGGATCTACATTTGCAGATCTCTCACAATATTCCCGGCGACGTAGTTTTGGAAACAGCCCCCTGAATGACACAGAAGAAAAGTACATAATATATGTATACATTGCATTGTACGCTCTTGCGTAAGAATGTCGCCTGTTCTGCTAGAGAGGAATTAGTTTATACTATAATTGGATAAACATACATTTGAATAAATACGTAAATAATTATTCAAATAAATAAATATATATACATGTATAAGCACAGTAGCAAATTGAATTAATAGAAGTTTCTTACCTAAGACGGGTGTATTTAGGTTTCTCTTTTTTTACTATTTATTTTTAAGTTTATTGGCTAACTGTAGCCTTATATGACTAGTAATTGTTGCAAAGGCGTCCTCGCTCGTAAGGTCCGAATGTGTGGTGACGCCTCGTGTTTGTTGGGCTTTTATACGTCGCGCTCAAATCTCGGGGAGGGGGTGTAAGAGGGGACATCGTACGATGCGTTGTTTTTCTGTTTTTCTAGGAACGTTGGTAGTTCTTATGGAATGTTCTTTATAAGTACCCACAACGTGACACTATACAACCAAAAATTTAAAGTTTAGGTTTTGCTTTACCCTGGGAACACTTTTCGGGAGTCTTGTGCCTAACTGCAATCGTTAGAGGCCAATGTGCTAATAGCCTCTGCCCAATAATCTTGACCAAGACCAGCCTGTTGAGGCATACTTCTATTTTCTCTACTATAGTGTGATTTGATAGTTAAGTAACACCGTTTTGCTCTAATGTATACTCTACCGCTGGTTGTTTTATTCTATTTTTTCTCATTAAAATAATACATAAATAAATAATAAATAATGTCTGTTTTAAAGTTCTATAAATGGTGAGTTTGGATGAAAAGGGGTTTAAATGTGGAATAAGTTGGACAGGACTGCAAGGGTCGTAACATTTGGCACTCAATTCTCTCTGATTGTTGCGATAGGAACTTGGCGTGCAGATATGAATGTGTGTGCATGTGTCAAGACCTGCAAATACGCCATAGAATAGGAAATATTTCAATGGATTTCAATGGAAGTTTTAAATGGTGTCATCACGGGATGACACCATTTAAAACTTCTTTTTAGAAAAACAATAATTTTTATCATAAGAAGCTATGTCCAATTAGTTGTTCAAGAAAATTTGAGAAATGTATAGCACAGAAATTTGATATTTTCGATGTGAAGTGATCTTGTTTAGTGATTCGTATCTCACAACAGAACCAGATACTAATGTTTAAATCTTAAGATACACTTTTAACCCCATTATTTTGAAATAAAATTTCTGTTCGTGTGAGGTGGCTGAACCAAACACGAAGAACAGATAATAGGTATTAACATTTTTCCCGATTGCAAATATAAAGAACATGTGCGACATTGTAAAACTTTAATTATCCAACCTATACGTATGCTAATTTCTGTTACAAAAGTCTGTCACTCTTAATGCCATGGGAGGCACCTCACAATAATTCATTCGTAATTACAAATACAATTTCAAGCATGTAGAGATGCAAGCAAGCAATGACAATACTGGACACTAGCTTGAAATATACGCACACAATCACATTCTGTCTATAACGTTGTCAAATCATACGTAATATCAGATCATAATATATATAATCATCTTCTTTCGGTATACGTAACATCAATATCTGTCAAAAAGAGACCAAAAAATTCCAACGGTATTTTAAAAAAAATTGATACAGAACATTATTGCACTTCTACATACTCCTATTTCTATGGGAGCGACTCTTGAGTGGCGTCTCCTGTTGGTTTAATACTCAAAGTCGTGAACATTTTGTATGAAAGAAGAGCATTGAGGTTTCTGAACATACATTCCTGATATTTCTGGCGCAAAAATTTAGTTTCCTGATTTCCTCAATCAGGAAACCAAATTTTTGCGGCCGGCTATAAGTACCCTATGTGTTCTCGGCCAACATGGCTGTCACAAAAAAAGAAGTAGAAAATAATGTGACGGTTTGTACGTGACAGTTGAAGTAGATCATTAAAAAACAATTTGTCATTCTCATTCCGAAATGGGGGTGCTGTCAATTAATTTAAAACCCAGTTTTCTGGGTTTATTAAAGTTTTTAAACAGCATGAATTGGTTTATTGTATTTTTTAGTTTAATTAACCTTTCAGTGTGTATTTACGAGGATCAGATTGGAAAATTTGATTGGTAATTATACGAATTAGGTTATGTCAGTTGTACGATTTCACAGGTTCGGAGTTCAGTGAATAATTTATAATTTTAATTCCAGGCGGCAAACTTACGTTGGCCGTATAAAATTTGCACAATTTGATACAGTTTCGACCGCAAAGAAAATTATTGTCGCTACTGAAGAAAATGTTTTAGCTGCCTTACATTTAAAGACAGGTACAACCCGATTATTTCTATATATTTGTTTAAAACTTCTAATCCAGTTATAATTCTAATTAGTATACGTTTTATGCTAGGACATTGGCTTAGTTCAATGGCACTGGCACCTCAAAAATACTTGTTACAAAAAAAATAGATTTAAGGTTAATCAATGTTTTTAACATTTTAGTTTGTGAGTTTATATATTATATGGTTATGTAGAATGCAAATGTCTTCATATCTTTAGAGATGTTATCAAATCTCCTGAGTTATTTATGTACAAACTCAGGTTGTCTGTAATCTGGAAAATAAAGTTTAATTTGACTTGTTGAAACAGTAGATAAGAATTTGTATTATTTCTTTGTATATTTTGTTAATAAGTGTGGCCAGCTCACACATCAGTGTTGTTAATGTGTTAGTTTTGTTGTTGAGTACATAAGGTAAGAATAGTGTTTCTAAGGAATGATATGATGTATAAGCTGTATACTGCTAATACAATTGCAAAGTAATATGAATAAGATTAGAAATAATAGACATGAATGTTTTTATGTCTTGTTGGTACGGTAGCAAGCTTACATGTCCAACTACATTGACCAAATGACGGGTACGGGTTTGATTCCCGATTGTGGCAAGCATTTGTGTGATGAACATTTAGATGTCTCCATTCCCAGGTCTGGGTGTTAATAGATTTATTCTGATATCTACATAAGTATTTGTATGTATTAAAACCATTGACTAATTCCCATAACACAAGCATATAATTTGCTTACTTTGTTTGGAGTTAGAATCAATATGTATAACTTGTCTGGGAATATATTTTATTATTTATACTTTAAAACCGTGTTGTCATGTTTACATGTCACTTGTAGTTTTTATATATAAATATTTTTTATGTTTTATATATAAACATTTTTATAAAAATGACTATTAAATTTCTATAAATCTTAAAGAAAGAAAAAAAAAAAATTTATAGAAATTTTTTTTAAGATTTATAGAAATTTATCCCACGCACAAGGCAAGTGCTAAAAAAATAAAAATTCGACTATTAAATTATTCTGGTCAGTGTACTGTTATTTAATTGATGATAGGCTGGGATGTTACTATATATTGATATAAATTATTTAGATTTTAGAGTATAAAATTTTACTTTTTTTTATTTTTAAGGTTTTGTTTATTAATCTTGTAATCATATAACATACTGAAAGTATATGTTGATATGAATTAAGACTAAGTTATAAGTTTATGACGTCGATAAGAGTATGTTATGTACCTACATCGAATAAACCGATTTGATTTGATTTGATTTGATATGTTACAGGTCAAGTAGTATGGAGACATGTATTTGAAACTGCATCTGCAGGAAATATTCAACTGCTGCATGTTGCTGATAAAGTAACAACTGTAACAGGATCAAACCCTTATCTTGTTAGAGGATGGGATTCCACAACAGGTAACCAGCCTATTATTATTCAATATTTAATTTCTTATTTTGAGTTACTAAAATGACATTTAGAATTGTCAATCAATATTTTTATGTACATAATTTGTGTATCTGTGTAGGACAATTCTATGAATTTCAGTGTTATATAGGCACATTACTTCATGAGAGAGAAAGATTGACATTACAATTTTTATTTATCATACGCACCATAATATAACATGTTTTCAGTAGTACAGGGCCTGTACTACAGAGCCTCAGGATTCCTGACAGGGGCTGGAATTTGTGTGATGAACATTTAGATGTCTGCATTTCCGGTTCTGGGTGTTTATTAAATTTATTCTGGTATCTATTTAAGTATTTCTATGTATTAGAATCATTGACCAACACTCATATCAAAAGCATATAATTTGCTTATTTTGGGATTAAATTCAATATGTGTAATTTGTGCAGTAACATATACTTATTTATTTATTAATAAAAATATTATTTTTAAAATATCTTTTCAAATATTATTTCAAAATGAATATTGTGTAATAAATATAATTATGCATTTTCACTATGTTTAATGCACACACTTTTAATTATTTTTATGTATATATCATAAAGTAGCATTATTTGAATTTATAGTTACTAATTTCAGGTATACTTCAGTGGGAGTGGTCTTTAATGCTGCAAGATGATGACAGAGCAGCCTACTCTGAATGGTTTGTTCATCAGGGTGTACTTGTTCACCTGTTGCCTGCTTTTGGCTCACATTTGGAGGTAACAATGTACAATCTGGTAACTGGTGCTAACCGAGGCGCTACTTCCAAACTGCCAGCTATATGGAGCAATGAAGGGTATTCATTATTTTTATTATATATAATATTTATTTCAGTATATGAATAGAAACAAGCAGATGGGTTCCTGTAGAAAAACATCATTCTACATATAGTAGAAGTAGACCTATTAGAAATGAAATTAAATGAAAATTATTTGTGTGTTGAGTATGTGCTTAGAAGTTGTTGCAAAGATACTTATTTTAAGCATACTAACATATTCAACCATATTGTGTTCTGCAAATATTTTAAAACCGTACCAATGTCTTAGATAACCATACCTAAAAATTCTCACATATATACTTAAACAAATATGATAAAAAACCTAGACAGAAAAAACAGACATCTATTTTATTATACAAAAACCAGCCTATGTAAATGTAAACCATGCCTCATTATACAAGGTGTTGAATTGGACTTTAGTTAATTCATCAAAACCTGTTCCTTTTTGATTTGATCTATGATGTTGTTTTGTTACAGTTGCATTCTCACTGCACCATATTACACCTGTGTATCTGGTAGCATGGGTAGCCAACTCCTCTTGTCCCTGGATATCACTTCCAACGCTGTTCAGTTTATAAGTAAACCACTATCAAACTTTTTAAACATTGGCAACACTGTTGGCGGTGATTTGAGACCGCTGGATGGTAGTAGTCCAGTGCCAGGCTTCATTGTTGATGATAAAAAAATATTACTATTAAGGAACAATGATTATGAGATGATCAATGTGGATGTGGTGGATAACATGGCTAGTGTAGCATTTGTTAATGCTGTTGACGGTCCATTATTAATACAGACATGGATGGATAAAGTTAAGGTTAGTACAACATTAACTTTTTTTAGGAAGTAGGTAAGTTGTTTTAACAGAAAAAAGACGTAAAGAGTATTCTCTATTTATAGATTGGTCTTGACCTTATACAAAATCAATTAAAAATTGCATATATGAACATCGCAAATCATGAAATTATTTCTTTATTTGTAAACTATATTTAAAAGAAAAGCTCTCGGACAACCTCTCTGAATCTCACTCTTAATTATTGTAAATGGCTGTGTTGCAATCCATTAGTTTGTAGTTGCTAATAGATACTTTCTTATTCCTATCTAACATAATTAGCTGCACCAGTGATACATTTTTTTTATGTTATAAGATAGAGAACGAGCAGACAGCTCTTCTGATGTAAAACAAAAGTAGAAGTTGATGCATCAATATCATAGGACTGGTTCCTTAACCGTGTGTGAAAGTTTACAACTTTTTTTTCTTTGTACAAAGAAGACAGTGAGAGTATTGACAAAAGTAGGCTAGACTGTGCCCAATGATATTAATCAGAAAAGCTGATGCATAACACTCCACCTCCTAGTGAAGACAGGCGTTATTCATTGAATAACCCTGTAACCAAAATTACTAGATATAGACTACCTCTTATTTTATTTATTTTTTATTTAGCTTTTTGGTTATCCCGTGTATAGGTACATATTCTTATAGCCCTGTAGATTTTTTGTAATTTCACCCCTGCTGGATAAAAGCCTCCTCCATCTTTAGCCATCTACTTCTATCTGTGGCTACACTCATCCATTTCTTTCCTGCTACTTTTATAATATTGTCTGCCCATCTTTCTCTTTGTCTTTCCACGCTCCTCTTTCCTAGCGGTCCATGCCATTTAGTTATCAGTTTAGTCCATCTTTTGTCCTTGTATCTTGCCACATGTCCTGCCCATTTCCATTTTTGCCTCATGGTGTGTTCTAGTGCATTTGTCAGCTTTGTTTTTCTTCTGATATCTATATTTCTCGTTTTTTGTTTTTTCCTCAGCTTCAAGATGCTCCTTTCCATGGCGTGTTGGCATGATAGGATTTTATTTTTGGCTTTTTCAGTGAACACCCATGTTTGGCTTGCGTAAGCTAGACTAGGGAGTAAGCAGGAGTCCATGATTATCTTCTTCATACTCAGACTGTAATTTTAGAATTTCCTTTTGCGCCCAATATTTCTGCCAAGTGATGTTTATTCTTCTGTCTATTTCTTTTATGTTGTTGTTTGCGTCAAAGGAAATTAATTTACCTAGGTATACACATTCATTGACATATTCCAACGGCATCCCATCGATTTCTATTATTTTGATGTTTATGGGGTTGTTTGTCATGATTTTGGTTTCGGAGGCATTCATGTGCAAATCAACTTTCTTGCTTTCCGTGTCTAGACTTTTTAAGATCACTTCTAGTCCTGTGGCTGATTCACTAAAGAGGGCTATATCATCTGAGAATCTCAGATGCGACAGCCATCTATTTGATATCATTATTCCTTTGTTTTTCGAGTTGATTTTCTGAAGGTACTTTCGAGAGTGGCTATAAATAGCTTTGGAGAGAGAGGGTCTCCTTGCCTCACTCCTCTTTCTATTTTGAACTCCTCTCCTTTTGTTTCTAATTTCACTCTACTTGTATTTTTTGAATAGATATTCTTTATAATGTTTATGTATTTTTCGTTTATGTTGCTTTCTTTGAGAGCGTTCCATATAGATGAGTGTGTTATACTGTCAAATGCTTTTGAGTAATCCACAAATGCTATATATAGTTGTTTGTTCTGTTCTTTGAATGTTTCCATGAGTTGTTCAATAACATGTATGTGGTCGATAGTAGAATAGTGTGAGCGGAAACCCGCTTGTTCTACTGGTTGGTGCTAATCAATTTCTGTTGTTATTCTACTTAGAATTATAGAAGAGAATAATTTATAAATTAGAGTTAACAGGCTGATGGGCCTGTAGTTGCTCAAATTTAACGGGTTTCCTTTTTTATATAGTAGGATTATGTTTGACCTACACCACTGTATGGGGACTATTTCTCTCTCTAATACCATGTTAAACAGTTTTACTAACAATGTTACCACAATGGATGCTCCTACTTTTAACGCTTCGTTTGGAAGATTATCTGGACTAGGACATTTATCAGGTTTAAGCTTCTTGATATGACTCAGTATCTCGTTTTCAGTTATTGGGCTCGGCATATTCATTGCCACATCTTTGTCGATGGAGCACAATTCTATTGCTTCTTCTTCTGTTTCTTGTGGTGGTTTTTTGTATAGTTCTGCATAAAAGGATGTTGGATATTTTATTATGTCTTTTCTGTCTCTGACTTTGCCTTCTCCCTCCTTCAGGTACTGAATCCAGTTTTTGTGACTTGTGAGTCCTTTATAAGCTCTTTTAGAGCTTCGGAATGTTGTGTTGTTGTTAGACCACCTCTAGTAAACTTTTATTACTGTATACTGTTACTGTGTAACATCTATACTCTGTTCCAATCGCAAAGAAAAAAACGACCATTGACCTTTGAGTACAAGACAGGAATAGTCAATATTTGATGAATCACTTTTAAAAATGTGAAGTGTTTTTTTAAAGATTTAGGACTTGTAGTAATTAGACAAATTCCTATAAATAATAACCTTACACATATCATCTCACATAGAAAGATAGTTTATTAATATAAAATGTCAGCTAACTCTAATCAGAATTAACAATGGAATGAGGCTCCCACCATATGTCACAGATTACATTGTCAAGGTTTGACACGTCTGGATGACCGCGAACCTTAACCCGCATTTTATTACGAACCGAGCTTGGTGCGTAAATTATAGCATTATTGTAAGAAAACCTACGCTTTTTTCACTGACATAATACTTTTTTTTTTTTTTTTATGATATAGGAAGGCAAACAAGCAGACGGATTTCCTGATGGTAAGAAATTCACGCCGTCTATAGACACCAAAGGTGGTAATGGTGCGTTGCCAGCCTGAGGTTGGGATGTTAGGCCTCGAGCAAAAGTAAGTTTACTGGCTACCTTACCCTCCGAACCGGAACACGTCATGACGTTATGGCGGCAGGAATAGGTAAGGCGGTGGTACCAATCCGGGTGAGTCGCTGCGAAACTCTACTACCTAGTCAGGTGTCACGGTGTTAGTGACGGTAAGCCTATGCTCGCCTTTTACGAACTGCCTGACAAGGAAGGTAGATGGTCTATTCTGCAAAGGAGCCCGGACCAACACGGGGAAACTCTATCACTTAGGGACAGTGATAGTTTTTCTTTGCGTTTGTAACATACCATAATGACCTCAGAGTGCCGACCACAACCATCAACCAATGACTTATTATTTCAGGGTTTCTCATTAATAGCCCATAGTGCCGAAGATGGCAAACAGATATCAGAAATCCAATGTTCAGATCCTAATTTTAATATTCCGGAGCCAGAAATAATGACAGCCATGTGTACTAAGAGTGCAAGAGAGCAACATGCGTGTAGGATACTGATTAATGGAGCTGATGATGCAGCTCATTTGATGCAACAAGGAGGTAAGTTTTATAAAATACATTTAAAAAGTATCCCTGGGTAATTTGTATATATTGCTCTAATAGAGTTAGCAAATTATGTATTAGTGAAATACATTTTTATTGGAAATTATGTATACTAGTGGTCGCCTATTGGTGGAAATTCGATTTTAATATATTTTAATGTCTTTAATAACAACGCCATCTTTATTTATCAAGATCAACTACTTTGTTTCCAAACTTTATGAATATAGTTTGTGCGCCATCTGAACTTTTAACATTAGTATCATCAATATATTTATTTGCTTGTGTCAAATACATGGTAGTATGTGCCAAGTTTTTATTTTTTGATTTAATGCAATTTGTGAGCATTAGGTATTATTTAAAAAATCAGCATTCTGCATTTCTACTCATAAACTATAGGTGTGCTAAGTTTCATACTCTTCTGTCTGAGCAATTTAAAAAGGGATCCAAATTGTTGCTTCATGTATTAATATTATAATTATACTGAAATAACTGAGACAATACACTTTGACATATTTCTATTTCATACAAATGCCTGCTGCTTACGTAAATCGGACCAAGGGCTTGGGAATTTGTACATATATTCCTCGAACATTTGTCAATGACATTTAAATGTGCCAATAATCCTTTACCATGCCTTTAATCCTTTACCATGTAAAACAAATGTACTGGTATTTGTGACCATTTAGTATCTTAAATCGTCAAATAATTTGGTAATTGTTGAACAGTTATCAGAAAATTACTTATGCATTCTTAACAGATAGTAACTAACGGAATGTGTTTGAATAACATCCTCTTTAATGTGAAATAAAACTTGTAGGTCGTGTATTATGGACGCGGGAAGAAGCATTGGCGAATATCGTTGCGGAGGAGTTCGTTGACCTGCCTGTGTCGGACACTGATGCAGCTTTGGAATCTGAGTTTGGACAAAAAGAAGGTTAGTTTATATACAATTTAGTTTTCAGAGTGGGTTAAAATTTTCAAGTACAGGTTGACAATTTACATACACATACATTCATGCTTTCATGCCAAGACGCTTACAGTGTAGACAGAGAGTATCGAGTTAAAAAAAGAAATACAGTGCGAATGTGCGAAATTTTGATTTTTCGTTATGTACGTATGAAGAACTTGTTTATAAATATTTGACATTTATATATTTTTTCAATTATTTTAAGATATTTTTGAAGTCAATATTAAGTAGGTGTTAAAATCCCAAAAAGATTTGGTTGTTTATTTTTTGCAATACTGGTAAAGCACATACTATATATACACCTTCTAAGATGTAACATAATATAATTATTTGGTGAATTATTATTGTAGTATTCATATTTTGTCTTTTTTTTATTATCAGTCATTATTTTAGCCGAATCCAACTTTAACTCTTCTCGTTTCTAGTTTTAAAAAAATAATTTGTCGATTCGAGGCAGGCGAAAAAAATTCTGTATAGTCATTACGCCCAAGTATGTCTAAATAAAAATATAATTTAAACTTCCGCTATCAATGAAATCGTGATGCTCTTTAAATTAGTTAAAACTGATATTGAGACATTTTATAAAAAAAATATATTATTATTGTATAAATTTAATACTTGTTGGACTCAGGGCAGATTTGATCCATTTTCTTTGCTTTTAAGCTAACAATTGCTTGTGTGCTTTTAGTAAAATTAAAGTATTTTTTAAATATACAGTGATTTTAACTTTAGTTGCTTATCAGCTAATAGTTAAGATTAATATAGAAATTTGTTGAGGGTTTTACAAATTTTTGATTTATATTTTATTGTTTTTAGCTGCCAAGGCGTACAGTAAGTAAAGTGTGCAACCAATACTCTGATTTGACGAGAACTATAAACAATATTGCATGCACAATTATATTTAGAAAAACTCTATGTAGCATGTATTATCTTTTAGCATTTGTAAAATTGGATTTTGAAACGGAGAACAGAGATGATGGACTGTTTATCTTTTAATATACAGCCGAATATTGTATGTGACTTATATATCTTAGCTTATTTATCCGGCTTACTACAAAAATCTTTAACGCCTGTTTAACTAAACACTGTCTGAAATTAACATCCAATCAATGACATGCTACACATGACGTGGCAGTATGTTATTGGCTAATTTACTTTTAGACAGTGTTTAGTAAAACAACTGTTCAAAGAGTGTTTAATTTTTGAAGTTATATTTCTTTTGGTGCGATTTAAAAAAAGCAGATAAGAGCAACAGTCTAAAGTTATTTGCTAAAAAAAAGTAACAGTCTGAAGTTAGTTGCTTAACTTTTCCATAAGTTTAGTATAAAGTGCTACCAACATAGTTATTTGTTATTTTCGGATTGTAACTTTGAAAAAGTATAACTTCTTATATGCGTACATAAGTACACACTCTTTTTTTATAGTAAGACGGTATATGTCCGCAGTAACCAAAAAACCTAAAGTTTATCTTCTCTGATTTCGCAACTATGATTGCCCTATAACTGTTTACATATCTGCAACAAAGCTAAACTCGCCTTGTTTGTTATCAGTCACAAATTGTGTTAAATTTTCCTTTATAACTATTTCGTTTTTTTTCTAGTCTTATTAATAAACAAGGAGTAAAGTACTCTAATGTTCAATCTGGTATTTTTTTAAATTACAATTTGATACACATTATAACTTCAAACTAATATTACTCCTTCGTTAGTCCATTTTTAAGACGGCTAAAGTTTCTATTTTAATCTCATGGATAGAGTAACTAATATGTTTTAGAACTTATGTCTTATTATATTTTACCACTGTGTCCACCCACTAGTAACAGCTCTTCAGTTTTACTCATTTTTGCCGATTTTTGGGTAAAATTGTTGTTACCTATTTTATAAGAGGCTTAACATCCTATCCTGTTTGGCTAACTGTTTACATTTTAGATGTCTAGCGGCCGCACTCAGAGATGTCAATTATCTTTTAATCAGTGATTAAGTAGACATTTTCTGTACAAAATTGTGACTTATTGTCTCAGTGCTGTCGTAAGATCTTTACTATCACGAAATCTGTTTGCTTCTTCGCCTCCCTATAATGAAATAAAAAAGTGTCTTCTCACTAATATCTCCGAAGAGGTAGGCAGAGCTATAATTTGTCCTAGTCGCACCTATGCCCACGACTAGCCGAATCCACTGAGTCTCACAATGTGATAGGTGGGAAGCCTATTTCCAACTAGGGATATATCCAATCCCGGGTAAACGTTATTAGAAAATTAAAAAAAAACACATTTTTTTTGCCCAACTGGGGATCGAACCGTTCCTAAAGTCTAACGGATCGGTAGACCACAGAGGTCATTATTACGAGTATATACGAGTACAAAACTTATATGAAGTATAATTTTATTCCGTTAAAAACATTTTGTCTACTGCAAACAATTGAAGTAATAATGATAATGGTCATTTTGCCTTGGTTGTACCTCTGCCTACCTCTTCGGGGATATGGGCGTGAAGATGGTACTTGCGATTTTGACTTTAGCCTCGTTTTCTCAAAAATCTATCTTCAAGTCATCTATTTATCTATCATTTAAAGATATATTTGGTCAATTCAATAAGTGCCTACGATGGAAGTATAATTGCAATCTAGGTTCGGTGTGGACCTCGTTCTCCCGACGTCTTCACACCCAGTACCAGCAGCTGCTGACCCTGATCAAGAGTCTCAGCGGGGAAGACGACGTCAGCGACTCACCTGCTCCGCTCGTACGGGACTACTTCAATCTGCACAAGATTATCATCCTCGTCACAGATGTGGGAAAGGTAAAAATACTCATGTAAATAATTTGTATTTTTTTTAATTTTTATGATATTGGAAGGTAAACAAGCAGACGAATTTCCTGATGGTAAGAAATTTTCGCCACCTAGATACACCAAAGATGGTAATGGTGCGTTACCAACCTGAGGCTGGGATGTTAGGCCTTGAGCAAAAGTAAATGTACCGGCTACCTTATTCTCCGAACCGGAACACGTCAAAGGACATTGCTGATGGTATGGCGGCAGGAATAGATAGTGCGGTGGTAACACCTAGTCAGATGTCACGGTGTTAATGACGGAAAACCTATGCTCGCCTTTGACGAGCTGCCTGGCAGGAAGGCAGATGGTCTATTCTGCAAATGAGCCCGAACCAACACGAGGAAAAATTGTTGCGATATTCTGACTGAATCAAACAAATGTTTTTGAAGCGAAACTTCTTTATCGACCTATGAGAGAATTTGCAGTTACGCTTATTGACCTGTAGTTACTCTCCACAAAAAAAAAACACTGTATGTATTCGCCGAATTTCATACTGTGTTCTTCGTGATTTTGGTATTGCCGTCTGGTATATTTCCAAGCCAGTTTTACAGGGCAGATTGAACATCTCGCGAAGTGCTTGCACCTATAAATATAAGGCTTTTTTTATTAAATGAGTGTTCTTTTCTGTTACGCTTCACAAAAAATTATTTATAATATTTTAATAATTTTTTTATTAATTGTTACAATTAATAAATTTTCACTTTTGTGTGTACGCTAATACACGCACACATTTGTCTTAATAACATTATCAAGAAATGTGAGAATGTTTATGAATCTGGATGCGACTGCGTAATTATTGTTACATCTCTAATTCATATGTTAAAAGTAACATCCTACTCTAATATTATAAATGCGAAATTTTGTAAGTATGGATGTATGTTTGTTACTCTTTCACGTAAAAACTGTTTAATGGATTTAGATGAAACTACAGGAATATAGTTTATACATCAGAAGACTACAATTCGTTGAAAATATACTTTAGTACGCGAGCGAATCCGCGAATGGCAGCTTGTTTCTTATACATATAAACGAATCCTCACTTCCTGTAGTCATCGTATCATGCCTGAACGTTTGGAGCAATTTGCTAATTATGTTTTTGTTGCTTCAGTTACTGTCAGGAGAAGGGTCATTTAAAAAAAAAAAAAACAATATTCATAGATAGGTAATGACAACGTTTATCGGCTTAGCTAGTTAATATATAGTTATGTTTTGCGCAATCAGTCTTTTGTGTTTTATTTATTGCTCCTATATGAACAGATTTTCGGCATGGACAATTTGTCGGGCGACATCCTGTGGCACAGGTACCAGGCTGGCATCAATACGGAGGCCGCGGTGCTGTTTACAAGGCGGACGGTCAGACATCCGCCTTTGGACTCTTACATCACTCTCGTGGCTAAGGACGAGGTATGATCACCGAGTGTTAAATTTTAATCAAAGTTAAATGATTACTGTTCTTAAAGCATGGTAGTTATGTTAAATTATGTTATATGTAACACTAGCGGCCCGTAAAACATTTGTTGACACGACTATTTAAACATTGCAGGAGACAGGAAACGGTTACATTCTAAGTTTGAACCCGATAACCGGTGCATTGGTTGGCGAGGGAGCTCTTCAGTTGGACACGAGAATTCTGCAGTGTGCGATACTGCCTACACCTGACAACGAAAAGCTGCACGCGCTGCTAGTGCTGGATGAAGACGAAAGTGTTCAGGTGAGCTGGAAATGTTATCAGTTTATTACAACTTGCTTATAGATATTTTTACCAAATACAAAATGCAATGTTTTCTTGAATTAGTTAATGCTATTTCAACAAAGAACTCGGAATACGAGTTTGAAAACGTAATGTTAAAAAAATCATAATTAAAAACAAGTAAATTAAAAATATAGTGTTAACTGTCGCTAAAAAGCCCGCGCTACATACATTGTGCAGTGTCATTGAACTTGGAAAGTAAATTTGGAATAATAATTTGCAAGCACTAATTTAAAATTTAAAGAAAGAAAGAAAAGAAAGAAAATATTTTTATTTGCGGAATATTTGTGTTGAAGTTGTTTTAAAATTATTTAAGCTTTGCAACATATTCTACCACATTGTGGTGTGCAAATATTTAAATATTTTTAAAAAGTGATTATTTAATTATATACACAATGTTTAAATATTCATTCAACAAATAGTTTTATTCTTATTACAATTTGAATTATATCTTACAAACAATTTTAAAATGTTACTAAATTTAACCCTGTAAACTACCTTTAACTACTACTTTACTACCGTAAAGGGCTTTTTGTAGGTGATAATACACATGCTTTTCGTTTAATAAAATTTATTTGTGCTGATGTAACTTTACTTGAAGTTATAAAATATTAAAAAATACTTAAACTTGCAAAGGGCTATGTTTTTAAGAAATTTATCCTGCTAACAAAAAATGCAAATTTTGAAATCTAATTGAATTAATTTTCTTTTTTTTAATTGAATTAATACAATAGTCCATTTATTTTTACAAACGAGTACTGAGTATGTCCGTCGCATATTTTCGATACTGACAGAGTGAGTTCCACCTCCATCGTTATGAGGGGCGGGCACTATGCCTTTGTTCTCATGGTCAAATTGTAAGAGCACGTTCGGATTGGTTGAAATGAACTTAATGTTGATTATGTGGAACAATTGCAGTACAGTTTTTTATACTCGTTTGCAACTAAATGCTAATTATTGTAGTATATTCTAGGTGTTCCCGCTATCTGCAGCGCCTTTAGTCAACATGTACATGTACGTAGCCGAAAGGGACACAGCCAGAGTGCAAGGATACGCCCTTGTGTTTGACGGAAAGGTAAATTTTGAGGCCTATATTACAAGTATTATTTCTAATGTGCAGGCGAGCGTGATTGCGTGCGTGTGTGCGATTGGATGTGTGTGCGTGTGGATGTGTGTTTGCGTTTATAAAAATATATTTGAATAACATTAGATGCGGTACGAACTTATGTGCCATCTACGCTTAATAAATGTGAATGTAATAAAATCCAGTTCCAAATCATTTATCAATTTCTGTTATATGTAATAAATTATGAAATTTCTTCTCGTACTGTGCAGCAGTTTTATGTGTCCTCAACACATATTATGTTAATTAGTTTATCTGTGAGGTCAGGTGGTAGTAGCGCAGCGCACGTGGTCGGTGTCGCTGGGCGGGGGCGGTGGGNNGTCCGTGCTGGAGCAGGTGCGCTCGCCGGGCCGTCCGCTGCCCGACCGCAGCGTGCTCTACAAGTACTCCAACCCTAACCTCGTACTCTTTGTCGTGGAGAAACCGGACCCCATACACAAAGGTAATGGCACTCACAATCGTATCTTCATCGGCTTAGAGCATTGCGCCTCATTTTTGCGGTCATTCGAAGACGATCATAAATTATCCAATAAGTTTTCCCTAGTAATTACTACGATATAACATGATTAATTATATAATTACATGACTAATTATACAAACTAGTGGTCGCCTGTTGGTCGAAATTCGACCATAATAAATTTTAATGTCTTGTTGATAAGAACGCCATCTTTATTTCTCAAGACCAACTACTTTGTTGCCAAATTGGTGTGCTATCTGTGATATTTTATCGTTATCATCAATTTGTTTGTGTGTGTCAAATGCATGGTAGTGTGGGTAATGTTTTAATTAGTGATTTAATGTACTTTATAAACATTGTTATTGAAAAATATTAGCGTTCTGCACTTATTCACATAAACTATAAGTGTGACAAATTGTACGCTCCTGCGTCCGCGCAATTTTCGTAAAAAGGGGTCCAAAGTTTTGACATCACGTATTAATATGTATATAGATATCATGCATTTTTACTTATGGACACAATATTTAAAATGAAAATAAAAAAGTATGATACTTAAAATAATTACTTCGAACGTTTGTGTATAATTAATTTTAAAAATGTTGTTTTTCATTGTAATAAAAGTAATAACTATGTATAGTCGTTTGTGGGCGGCGGTCTCTGACATAGGCTAATATTAATATGATCGTTGCAGAGGTGGTCATAGGAGTGGCGTTGGACGTGGTGTCG
>NJDD01000194.1:755367-775043 GCA_002245505.1 Calephelis nemesis
GATGCAGGCCGCTTCCATCCGGTCGAAGTGGAAGTCAATGGGGGAGGCCTATGTTCAGCAGTGGACGTCCTATGGCTGAAATGATGATGATGATGATGATGAATCATAAAAAAATATTTATATTCCGAAACTATTATGGCAATGAAAAAATCAGTTGTTTTTCTTATTTTATATTTAGCCAAAAAAAAATCAATAAATGGTGATCAAGTCGAAAGGTACTGTAATTATGTTACTAAGGGTGTCCCTCAGGGCTCAATTCATGTTCCATATTCTTTTATATTTGGTAAAACAAAATAGAAGAAAAAAAAAACAGTAGCAGTCGTGGGACTGCCGATAGAAGTGAAAACGAAACTATTAAGTTGAGAGTAATTAAAACTATATGCAAAAATTATATGAATTTTTTTTATGTTTTATTTATTAGTTACATATGATGGGTTAAACAAATCATGAACACAATATAAATACAAAGTGGTTGAAAAAATAATTAATATACAAAGTCGATGTATTAGTGTATACGTGTACGCAGGCTATTGCGCGTGCGCTAGTCTGGCTCTCCATAGCTATAGATATACTATTATCATTAGCATGTCGGTGACGCGAACCGAGGATTTCCCTCTACCAAAACGCTCAACGCGCTTAAAGAAGTTTTCATTTAAAAAAGTATTTTTACGCCTATATCCCCGACCGGGTATCTTCTCGCTTATATTCCCGAAGCACAACAAGTGCACCCACGAGTAACTTAAGACATTCCTACGCAAGTCCCACGCAAGTCTATCGCCAACCGGGCACATATCTAATCCCGGGCAGCGTTATTTTGACTAGAAAATTGAGAATATTCATTTTCTAATTTTTTTTGTTGCTCGATCCGGGGATCGAACCCGGGACTTCAAGAAGTCAAGTTAGCCGGACTGCTAGACCACAAAGGCGATAGAAAAGAAAATACATTACAAAAAAAAGAAAAATTCACAATTATGGGTCGGTCAGAATTATTATTTTATTGTATAATGTAATGTCAGTGGGTCTGAGCACCGGCACGGTGGTGGAGATCCCGTGGGGCGTGCTGGCGGCGGGAGTGGGCGCGGGCGAGCTGTCCCCGGCGGCGGAGGCGGCGCTCAACTACAACCGCACGCTCCCGCGCCCCGCCCGCCTCGCCGCCGCCCCCGCCGGACTCGAGTCCACCAGCCTCGTGCTCATCTCCGGACTGGGTGAGTTCTCGACGCATTTATTGCTTGTTTCTTATATCAGTTGCCTTCTGCCGACACACGGTAGAGAAAAAAAATATACACGTTATGGACAAAAAAAGAGGAATTTTCAAAATCACATTCTTGTCAGTCTTAACTTTGCATCATAATCTGTCTCATCCTTCCTATGATCCATTCCTCACAATTTTTACCCGGCTTTAAAAAGGAATGGTTACATGTTCGACTCCTAAATTTTTTTATGTATGTAATTCAATTTCTTCGTCATATCCGAACCGATTTTAAAAATTCCTTTGTTATCTGAAAGAATGTACTTTCGAGGTGGTCCGATTGCCACCAAAGCAGGTTCTAACGATGGAATCCCATGGAAATGTAGGAAAGTACTTAATGTTTACGTACGTCTCGAATATATGATTTACTTGTCGAATTAGGTTTTTATAGTTTTACTGTGCGCTACATAGACTATAAATTTAAATGATTCAGACTCTTATTTTATTCATGTACCCCCATTTCACTAGAAATTTTTCAAATATTAATCAAACATATGAATCTGCATACTATAATACGATTTTAATTTTCAGATCTCTTCTATACCAGGGTAGCACCATCAAAGACATTTGATCTCCTCAAAGATGACTTCGACTATTACTTAATCACGATCGTCTTAGCAGCATTAATAGTAGCAACGTATAGTACCAAATACTTCGCGTCTAGGAAAATGCTGAAACTAGCGTGGAAGTGATGTATATATGTGTAGTGATATAGTGGAATTTGAACTGTATATTATAGTGTTAAAGTTGATAAAGTTCCGACATTTTATACAATCATGGCTTCAAACACAGCCTAAGCTAGTTGGAGGTAGAATATTCGAATTATTTGTACGTATTGTACAAGTTTAAAATGAATAAGATCTCGCATCGTTACCCTGGAGATAGTGAACATTAATATAGTATAAAATTAGTAACACCAATAATTATGTAAGTAATGTCACCTACTTTTCTCATAAGAATCGTACTTTTAACAAAACAGTAGACGACTCAAAATCATATGGTACATTTTTTTTAATTAAAATTATAGAAAATCGAATACACTTATCTATATATAATTTTTTGTGTATATATTATAAAATCGCAGGCTATTTTGCACTTCAATTATTGTAGTTAGAGAATTCGTCATTAGATGTATATTTAAAGAAATATAATAATTTTCAATGATATAACTTAATATATATGAATTAAGCATTCACTGCCAGATAGAGAAATCTCTTGCAAATAGATTCAAACATTTATAAATCACCTTGTTCTATCCTATGTTTCTTTTAATTAATTAATAATGTATAGTTAAAATAATAATCTAGTTGTACAGTATATATAGGATAATAGATGAGATTGTAGCATATCTCAACTAGTGTCCGATCGAAACTGGTTTTTCAGCCGAAACCGGACTTTCGGTTACGTTCTCAGTTTCGGATTAAACCGAAACTTGCCTTCACATGTTACAAATTTATATTTTTACTGAAATCTAATATACTTTTAACTATAGCCAGTTAGATAGGTAACTTAAATAAAAATAATAAAAAATATTAAAAAGACAAGAGTAGGTAATAAAAAGACAGCCATTAAAGTAAGGAACTACCTAGGCGACGACCAGCTAGCGGCGAAATTTGCGGAGCGACATAATTTTCGAACAAACGAAAAAGTTTAGACCCGTTTTGGCCGAAACCGAAACTAGATTTTATATCCCAAACCGAAACTTTCAGTAATCACAACCCACAAAAGTCACGATACCGCGGTTGGCTTACCTTCTATTAACCAAAAATAATAATTACTCAGCGAGAATATAAAGAAAGATATGTAGATTAGTTTATAAAATTTTGTTATAAAGAAAAGTGCGAGTTCAAAGCGTTTTAGGTGCGACCGATACAGACTTTAAATCTAATCCTCGGAAAACGTTGATTAAAAAACATAACAAATTGAAATGTTTGTAATAGTCTCACATGTCTAATATGTTCCATCTCTTTTGTTTAGTTTCATTAAAAAAAAAGATAGCTCGAACTTAAAATATGTTCAGTTTGTGCCCAGCAAAATCACCGACAGTATATATATATATATATATTGCATACTACCTTATATATAAAATTCTCGTGTCACAATGTTCGTTCCCGTACTTCTCCGGTTTGACCGATTCTTATAATATTTTCTGAGTATATTGAGTAGGTCTGAGAATCGGCTAACATCTATTTTTCATATTCCTAAGTGATAAGGGTGACTCATCCCAATTTTTTTTACCAAAATCACATTAAAAATATAGCAGAACAACGTCTGCCGGTTCAGCTAGTTACTGTATAATAAAAACAATAGCAATAAAATAGATTAGTCCGTATTGTATGCATTTTAGATCTTATTGCAATAATGTGGGTGTTTTATTTTTATATCAACTAAACTTCAAAGCAAATTATTAAAAAAATATTTAAATATTTTTAATTCTTTTTTTAATTAAATAACTAATCCATAATCTAAAACTCAAAACTGTTATAAAATAAAGGCTGTATAATAATTTGTTTTCTTACCTTGAACTTATTTCACAGACGCGAGTGACCTCTATACTATATTACAAACGTGTAATGTTCAACTCTAATACTATTATTATACAGTTTAAATGATAAAAATGGACTTATAGTTAATTTTTATAGATATTGTGACTGTGCATAGTTTAATGTAAGTAATAAATACCTAATATAAATGTTTATAAAACGTTAATTTATATGTTATCATCATATACTGTGTGTTTTAATGATACTTTCCATGAAGCAAAAATGAGATTCTTATTCAGCAGCTTCACTACTTTTATTACTTTTTGGCATGGGCGTTAGTGTCTGCCATTGGTCATGTTTAAGTTTGCATCCAGTTTACTGGTTTAATCACGTTTCTACTCCGCCTTGAATTATTGACATATTTCGTCATAAGAGGTTACATCTGTAGGTTGATAGGTGTCCTCTTTCTCAAGCTCTTCTAATGAGATTTGGCGGCAACGAGGAAACACACGTTACACAAATTTCTTCATTAATACTTAACTACTGACTTGTGGACTTTAACTGGATAAAATTGTATAAAATGCTACAAAAATTGAATAATATTACTCAATACGTACACGAAATTCAATAATTACGAAAAATTGTTATCCCCTTTTTGTGCCGATGACGCCAAAACGCGCACTTACACTTAACAAATTCTTTCAATTTACGATTTTTGACGTTATCGGAAATGTGACGGAAATTCTTATAATCATAATTATTAAAATTAAATAGTATTTGTTTTAAAGTTTGTGTTTTAAGTCATTATGTTGTTAAGTTTCAGTTTAAAAACTTAACGCATCTTTCGATATTTAAATTTTATACTACGAGTGTTATTCTACGACTTGCCAGGATTAGTTGGATTTTATATCGAATTATTGACGCCATAAGTACAGTGTTAAGGAGCTGGCAAATTTGCTCACTCAAGCGACATTTTCCTAGAATGAAGTTACCGACTTTTAACACCACTTTTAACATTTGTGTTGCCTATATGCGTCGTATATTTCCTTTAGAAAGTCCTTCGCCTGCTATTTCAATTTCTAATACGAGTAAAAGCTATTGGAGTTAAATATTTTATAGTTATAGAATCGGATGATTGCTTTGGATAGTATTTTTAAATCACAGCAAAAATTCTTTGGTTTACTGTATAATACAGGGTTGTCCCTTACTCCATTAGTTTATTATTATTGTTGTTTTTTTTAAACATTTTTAACTCTCCTATCCTGCATCAAGTGGGTGCTTTTTAAGATCAGTTGCCAGGTAACCGCTGTTATTTTTCAAAAATTACAACAATATCTTAGCAACAAAACTCTAGAAGGCAAGGAAGATAGCTATGTCTGTAGATAAGTTATTAATATCGGTCCTTAGACAACGTGAAAACTACTTACTAGGTGGACACACTGTACAAAAATAAAGGATCCACTATTTACAAAATATTGTGCATTTTACAAAATATAATGTATTGAAAATGTTCACAGGCTATGGTATTATATTAATAGAATAATATGTAATTATATTATAAACTTTTGTAGCGAAAAACGTAGTATTGATACCAAATAGTTTGCAATTCTTTAATATTTCGATTTTTATAGCCAACCTAATACAATTAAATTAAAATTTTCAGAGTCCGAAACTTGTAAAAAAGTGAAAGAACAGGCTATCAAAGTTTTGTATTGCGTAGTAAAATTGATTTTTCAATTTAAGTTGAAGTTGTTTCAATATGAAATTACTTAAAACCATCGTAAAATTAACTACTAAGTAAGTTTGAACGTGTAGGTCTTGGTTATTACCTGAGAATTTTTTAACATGTTTTCGCAAGCGTGTGAGTCGGCGATTATTTGTATATCCATTTTATATTTCACGTTAAAAAACGAAAACATTGAGGGTTTATTTATCTAGTAAATCTTATCACGAAAGTGATAAAAAAATCATAGTGTGAGTATTATGAGTGTGTGAACGAACAGTTAGATAGGTAATATTAAAGTATGAACAAGTTTACCACATTTATACTCTTCGCCGGTAATCTAAGCAGATGTATCAATCCAGCAACTAATGCTCGGTTCCTATAATCAACTAAACGTAATCCGTAAGCATTTGTAGTTTGCTCAAAAGTAACGAAGCGTTACTTATCATAAAATTGCCGAAAACGGGCAATCGTTGTTAGCAATGTTACTAATACAAAATTTTAACCACGTGTAAACAAAACGACTTGTTTTTTGAATAAAGAAGCCGGTTATAAATGGCTACAAACATTTTTGCGAATTGTAGCGATTTGTATGTTAGCGCGAACCATGTTTTGCTATTGCTTGTTGCGTACGCGCCATCTTTAATTACGCTGCGTTGCAAACCAATAGGAAGCGTAAATGTATGAGTGAAGCCGTTTCTTTTGTATTTAGTCAATAAGTTTGTGATTCACCGTGCTCACATTCAATGGCCCTGGTATTAAGCACTATTCTGCGCAAATACTTCTGACGCAAGTTATAAATGTGGAATTTGTATAATATAATTGACTTGTATTATTTTAAATTTGTACCATATGTTACCAAAATACCATTCCAGTTTCGTGGTCCAGAACAAACTTATAATTGTCGAACTTTCACGACAAGAAACAAAATGATTTTGCGTGTTTTAAGTATTCTATCAATTTAATTATTGTGTCCCTAGAATGTTTTTTATTATGAAAAAGGTTCTAATTACTCATTTCAGTCTACAGAGAAAAAACACTTACTTGTACATAGGACTGTTACAAGTATAATGTCTCATGAAGTATTATATAATGATTTTTCAGTCATTTGTCTAACTGAACTGAAACATATAGAATATTTAAATTCTAACATAGTCCATGTGTGCATTTCATTTGTACAGTAGTACTATTACATTGTTCTTGTATAGACTACAATGTTATGTTATGGTATAATAAAAAAACGGACCTGGTTATTGTCAAAAAGATTCATCACAGTTATCCATGTATAAATGTTCTAATATAAGTGCGGAATTCAAATATTTTTATTATTTACTAATAGACATTATACCTAATTAGTTAATTTCTTACAGATGTTATGTAATAATACATCCAATGAATTGACTTAAAGTAAAAAAAAATGTAACGACAATTAAGACCTTATGGAGATTTTGTGATAAAATTCATTTGCCGAATTCATTTTAACCAGTTTGATTAAATTTAATTTAGACGCTACATTTTTTAAATTATTTAAATTGATAAAATTTAGTTGACACATTCCGCTTTACCACAAAAAATTAGACGCCTATTTAACTAAAAACTATCTAAAACTGATATACAACCAAAAATATGCTACACCTGGATGACGTGTCAGTATGTAATTGGTTGAGAATCCAGATTTAGAAATTGTTTAATAAAAGTTTAATTTTTTTTGTAGTAAGAAGGAAATCTAAACTTCAACCTTAACGATAAAATTCAGTTTTGCTTTAAACTAATTCAGTGGTCCAATACGTATGAAGAATGTAAATTGGGATTTGGTAATTTAAATTTATGTATATTTTATTTTGTATATTTAACTATGGATAAGTTTGTTCAAACCTCGAAATGTCGGCATTTATATGGGCTTATCGAGTGAAGTATAATGGGGTGTGGGTGCAATAGTATTTTTATTACTATATTTGTTTTCAGTGATTTTGTTTGTATATAATTTATAATTACAATCGAAGTACCTACTGCCAATATTTTGTTTTATTTGAACACCTGAAACAAATTTATTTATCAATTTTGGGAATAAGTATAATCTTGTTAACGTCAGCTTTAAAACAAAATGGATTATTGTAAAATCGGTCCAGTCCTTTTAAAGTTATGATGCCACAGTCACACACATATACCACACTAGCTGCTGCATGCGGATTCGCCTGCGTTTTTACAGGAACCCGTTGTGCGACTGGGATTAAAAGTAGCCTATATTATGTTAATCCAGGTCATAATTTGTGTGTGTTCCAAATTTCAGACAAATCCGTTCCGACATTTAAGCGTGAAAGAGTGACAAACATCTTTACATACATACTCACAAACTTTCGCATTTGTGTATATTAGTAGGATAGATACGTCAGACTTACAAACCTCTTTCCATCGGGGTTTAGAAGTAAGGTAAATCTGAATATGGCAGCTAAACACATTTTAAGCGTTTTTAGAATTTTTGTGTGCCTGTCTGTCGACTTCTTCTTCATTCACGCAAAATCTAATAAATAGATTAAAAATAAATTTTGTAGGTTTTGTAGTTTTGTAGGCAATTTTTCATTCAGCAACGCAAACAGGCAGGTAATATTTTTTGTATTTTTTTTAAATTTTTATTTAATCAGGTAACACACATACCAAACATGCCTACCCCGTAAGGGACTTGGCTTGACGATATGTATGTATGTAACCAAACATTTTCTTCGGCTGTGAAAAAAAGGCATTTTTTCTACGATGTCTAAATATAAAATGAAACTGAAGAAAAGTGAATCCTGTACATTAAAAATGCTTTCAAAAATAGGTCTAAGCGACTAAATATAGCCATCATAAAATTTGGCTGGCGGGTAGTCTATGCTTCATCAAAGGTTGTAATTTTCCCTATTCCTTAACGTTGTTCCGTGGAAGAATAGATAAAAAGACAAAGTGTAAACTTGGCTATACTTATTCATTAACAAGTTGTCTGATATCATTTGCGATTTTTATGGTTTTTTGTAAGGCATACATTACAAATTATACCCTTAAAGTTCTAGAGCTAGCTTCTGGACTTTGTTATAAATCCTGATTATCGTCTTATGTATTATAAATATTAGATTGCTTTAAAGGTACTTCAAGATCCAAAATTGAAAACAATCTAACATATTTTATTAAAAATACTTTCCTCTATCTTATAGCGATGAGTCTCATTTTCCTTTAAGTAACCATTATTTCTACCGATTGATTTTACTCTTTCGTGCAAACGGTTTTTTGATTAAACTGCTTAGTTCATATTGTATACCTTACATCACATGCATCAGATTAAGAAATAATATGTAAGAAAGCGAAGCTGCGGCCGGAAAGACGCGTAACGAAAAAATGTTACACTAAATTTTTTTCCAACCCCGATAAAGAAGTTTCACTTCAATAAAATTTAGAAATAGCTAAGAGTATCAGCATATTGAAAAACACAATCGTTCATCATATTTTATTTCCTTCAAATATTAACTTGACGTTAGCATCGTAGTCAGCATCGGAGGCCTCGTAGGGCGTCCCCACCACAGGCTCCAGCGGCAGTGGGAGGGGCGGCGGCTGCAGCTCCACGGTGTTGGTGCACACCAGCCGGAGGTACTGCCACGTGCTGCCGTACGAGTACTCCACCATCTGCCTGTAGAACTTCACCGCTAACTCCTGGAATATACAAACCTTACTTGTAGCTACATACATATCTTCAAGCCACGTACCTCACCACAGAGAGTATCGAGAGCTATGTTATATGTCCTTGCAGACATGTCTAGGTTCCTCCACATTCATTACTCTTTTCATACAGCTACGTCAAATTCAGACTCTTGACACCTCCCTTAAATAAAAACCGAGCGATTCGGAATGGAATGTCAACCTAGGTCTCCTTGGGTACTTATATCCATCCTTATACGCATTGTATATCTGTTTTGACATCTGTCATTATTTTCACACGTATCATGCATTATCCATAATACTTAGTAACTATTTTTTAAAACTACTTTTGACCCCTTTGACGTTGCTTACAGTGTGCCTTACGTAAAGGTTCAGAATTTATACAACCGTTTTAAGGTCTAAAGGGCACATACAATACATAATACTTTTTTTATACACCAAAAGTGTAATAAATCGAATACCACACTGCACTGCCGCATTGGTTTGCAGTGACGCGAAGTTTCACTTTGAACTGAAATAATAACTATTAGTATACAATAAACCGAAAGGTATAACATACTGCCAGTACATCTTCCTGCGACGCTATTTCAACGATATAATCCGCAACGCCGCACACCGGAGTGACGTGCAGCGGTAGTGATCCGCCAAAATAATAACTACTAACCTGTAACGGTTTATATTGTTTACGACTGAGGTAAGGTTGCACTGCGACCAAAGCAGTATGCAGTTGTGACCCAGCGAGGTTGAGGTGTATGACAAGTGTCCCAAGTGCTCCCAGTACACTACGCTGCAGCCTGAACGCGCCCGAGATACGATACGCCCCATCAATATGCTGCAAGGAGCTTTCCGTGTGCTGCTTGTTGAGGAACTTGTACAGTTGTGGCAACACCTCGCTGAAAGTTATTTAACATTATTATAAGTAATACATATCTTAACGAAAAACCCCTTATGTGGAAGGCAGAGAGTATTAAGTTGCAAGTGTCACTTCTTCAGATCTGTATAACTTCTTACATTTTTATGAATCTTTTTATAGAAACACGCCGATGGCGAAATCTTCGAATACCCGAGAAATTTTGTACACTAAAAAAAAATATAATTTTGTGACAAGCTTCCCCGTGTTTCTCCTTCGCAGAATAGACTATGTGCCTTCCTGCCAGGCAGCTCGTAACAGGCTTAAGACTAAAGATAGTACAAGTGAGAAATCATAGTAATATAGCTAGGTGATTGGAATCGTCAATTGTATTCAGTGATTTTTAACATACACATTTAATGCGTCAGGATGTAGTTTTATTTATTTATTATTTTTACGACATTGGAAGGCAAACAAGCTGACGGATTTCCTGATGGTAAGAAAATCCAGACCGCCTAGAGACACCAAAGGTGGTAATGGTGCGTTGCCAACCTGAGGGCCGGGATGTTAGGCATCGAGCAAAAATAAGTTTACCTTATCCTCCGAACTGGAACACTTAAACGACAAGCACTGATGTTTTGGCGGACAGAATAGTTAAGGCGGTGATACCGATCCGGGCGAGCCGCTGCAAAACTCTACCACCTGGTACGGTGTAAGAGACGGTAAACCTCGAAGATGCACGACTTTTACGAGCTGCCTGGCAGGAAGTTACGAGGGAGATTTTATAAATTAAATCAGAATCCTAGTACTTAGCAATACTTACGCGACAGCTCGACTTCTAATAAAATCCTTAGACAAGACGGCTAAGATAACGAGCAGGTCCAAAGCCCGCGCCACGACAGGTGGATCTCCCTCAAACTTGGTGACCAGCGGCGCCCAGGTCTGGTGCACCAGCGGCAGCAGCTCGTCCTCGTGCTCCTTCAACACGGGCAGAGAGATCTCCAACACCTTCAAAGCTAAAATGGCTTCATCTCTTTGCTTGGTCGATACGAAATGAATTGTTCTCTTTACTATACTTATAATTACTTTTATATGTTGTGGTGGAGGCGGGGTTTCCTCTGAAAAATAATACATATACATTGTAGAGATTGTATTATGATGTAAATTCTACTGGCTGTAGAATTACAAAAAATTAAAAAGTACATAAATATAAAAATATTTAAAATGTCAAAACATAAAAGAATTATGCGAGACAAGAATAGGAAAATGGTGCTCGAAATTGTGCCTGAAAAAAACAGACTTAAAATAAAAAATTTACTGCTGAAGGTTGCGCGCGATCTATAGACATCAGCTGTAATGGTACATCGATGCAACATTTTTTTGTGAAAACTATTTCTATTTAAAAGTATATATCAACGTACACATTCACGACCGTATCCCCAAAGAGGTAGGCAGAGACAATCAGGGCATCCCCAACTATTTGAAAACAAAGTCCCACAATGTGACAGGTAACAAGTCTTTCACCAACTGGGCATATATCAAATCCAATCAAAAGTATAAATGTAATACTAACTTGAAACAAAAAACATATTGTTTTTGCGTTAAGAATGCATTACATTGCGGAATAATAAAACTAATTTACCGTTGAATCATTAAGGCCCCATACTCAGTCAGCCAGAAGAGCCAATCACCGCGCTCTCCCGTTCCATGATTACTATGAACAATGGCGCTCTAAAGTAAACGTCTTAAGTGACAAATCACTATTTTTGACACTATAAAAGTAATTTGAGAAAAAGTATAAAAACTGAAACACTTATCTTTTAGGTATAGTACTTATCTATGTTTACGTTAAATCTGGTGTCGATATTTTCATATTTGAAGTAGACGGTTGGGTTTGCTTTCAAAAAAGGGTTAACTTTTTAAGTTTTTTCTATCGAGCAAAGTGAAATGAATCGTGTTTTGGAAACACCAGTCTAGTAAAGCATATTCATGTTAATCTTGTGTATTTTTGTCAGCAAGATCCATGATTGCTTTGTATGAAAAAAACAGTAAACTGCTGACGTATTTTAGCGTATATGGCCCCTTAATACTATGTGTATTGATGGTACTAATAAACCAGTTTAGTGGTGCATGTGTTAAATAAATTTAATACACAGGCCCAGTAATATGTCTATAACAAAGTCCTGCCCCTAAAGGAAGTCGAACTCGAACCCTGTGAATGATTAGCTGGTCTAATCTGTATCTTTATAGTCATGATCGATGGGTAAAGTCAAATGACGTCATTTGTATTTGCTATCTCTATTGTACTTCTGCTAGTCACTTGAGATAGCAAATAAAAAATATGTCATTTGACAGCTATTTGATGTACACTTTACTCAGTGATCTTCACGAAAAAGATACAGAATTAGGCCCCTAGACTAATCAGGCAGTGAAAATACTCACTTGTAACAGTGTCATCATAATCCAACACATTATCTTCTTTCCTTTTCAAATCCTCTTTGTACATCTCTTCCGCACTTTTTCCACTATCTTCATCCTCTTCTCTCATTAACCGTTCAGATTCTTCTAAATTCTTCGCGAATTCAATCACTTCGTCGAACACGTTGATCCTTTCCACTTGTTTTTCCACTTCCAGCTTGAATTTTATATGAAACCACTTTCGGATGCAACTAACAAAAGTGTGAAACACTTGGAGGTACGAGTATAGATTTTTTTGGTAGTATTTGTCACAGCTTTGAACTAGAACCTGGAATGTTAATAAAATAATATTTTAAATAACTATACTAATATTATAAATGCGAAAGTTTTCTGTCTGTCTATTAGACTTTAACGGTTTAACCGATGGACCGATTTTGATGAAGTTTGATATGCATATGCTTCGTTGGTCGAGGGGTTAACGTACACGCTTAACACCACCGAACCGCGAGGCTTGGGTTCGGATTCGACGGCGGCAGGCATTTGTGTGATGAACATTTAGGTGTCTGCATTTTCGGGTCTGGAAAATCAAAATAATAATTATTATTATTCTAGTATTTGTTTAAGTATTTATATAAGTATCGTAGACTATATACACGATAACATATTCATATATTTAAAGTAAACATTACACAACAGGAATTAGACCCAATTTGTGCAATTAGTAATTTGAAAAAACTTTTTTTGGAGGGGATGTAAGTTTGTATGAAATTATTCTGTGCAAACGAAGTCGGGAAAATATTTAGTTATTATTAAAGTGTCTCACATCATCGACAATCCCGTACAAGTAATGCAGTATGTCCGGTTGGCTGTACTCCATCACCACGGACAGGATCTGCAGCGCGGACTCCGTATTCCATGCCTGGAACAATAAATGAACGAATTTTAATATACACCAACCATTACAATAGTATATGTTTATTGTTTACTTAAATCATTAGTTTATAACTACTATTTAGATTATGCGCTTCGGCTTTATACTTTTGACTAGTTTTACACTTTACACTTTTATTTTTAAATTGCCTGACCTAATCTTAATTTAAGCGAAATGATTAATAATGTGGAATAACAACTCCATGTAGATATCTTTAAAATACATTCGGATTTCCGAAGCTTGACGAATATAGCCGAAGCGCATAATTTAAATAGACTGTACCTAGACGGCCGGACTAGAAACTTTTACAGTTACTACAAAAAAATTAAACACTCGTTGAACACAAATATGTTTAACTAATCATTGTCTAAAATTGGATTCTCAACCAATAACATACTGCCACGTGATTTGCGTCTAACATGTTATTGGTTGGTTGTCAATTTTAAACTGTTTTTTTTTTTTTTTTTTTGACAAATCACACGAATTGAATCTAACCCCAAAGTAAGCAAATTTTATGCTTGTGTTATGGGTGTTAGTCAACGATTCTAATACATAGAAATACTTAAATAGATACCAGAATATATTTAATAAACACCCAGACCCGGAAATGCAGACATCTAAATGTTCATCACACAAATGCCTGCCCCCGTCGGGAATCGAACCCGAGCCTCGCGTTTGGTCGATGTAGTTAAGCGTGTACGTTAGCCACTCGACCAACGAGGCGGTCAAAGGAGGCGGCTGTGTTTAATTAAACATATTTGTGATCAGCCAAATTTTTTAAAGTAAAGCGGCTGGACTCTAATTAGAGTATTCTGTGTTTGGGTTCATCCGACTTCTCACCTGAGCTATTATAACGTAATGGATGATTGCGCAATTTACGTTCTTGTTTTAATTATATTATAGTGGTTTTTCACTGCCTGAAAACATGGATGAAATTTTGTTTGATGGAATGGATGTTTTCTAAAAATTAAACCAAAAAACATTAATAAAAAAATTTGAGAGGTGTCAAGGGACACCCGGATGGAACGAAATTATCTCGAAGAACTCTCTCTCTCTCTCCAAGCGAGAGATAGACAGACAGAGAAACATACGCACGTTGCACAGCTTACAATATCTGTCGTTACAACTTTTCGTAAGAATTTTTCCGTCTAGCCCCTTTCAAAACGCGCGATAATGAACTTCGTTGGAGCCGCATAATATTTACCAAGAAGTTTTAAAGATACTTTTTTTACTTATGTTACACAGAGGGCCATTATATCTGCCACACAAATAATTTCATTTTATTCCGTCTCTAAAATGAGAATCTTATTGTTACATTCATTAATTATTTAATCATATTATTAAATAAACAAAAGATAAAATTCCTCGAATAAACAACGAACACATAAAATTAATTCAAGTAACAAATTACAATATTATAAATTTTCTGCTGCATACGGCAATGCTCGTCATTGTCGTGTTCCGTAAACTTATGGAAACTAAACGCTAGACTTGCGTTACGCATATACGTCGCCTAAAAAGATTACTACGTATAGTCTTGATGCCAGAAGGTCCGTAACAAGTAAATAAATAAATATCCCTGGACAAGGTACACAAATTGAATATAACCCCAAAGTAAGCAAATTATATTATGCTTGTATCATGGGTGTTAGCCAACGATTCTTATACATAGAAATACTTAAATAGATACCAGAATAAATTTAATAAACACCCAGATCTGAAAATGCAGACATCTAAGTGTTCATCACACAAATGCCTGCCCCCGTCGGGAATTGAACCCGAGCTCGAGGTTGGTCGGTGTAGTTAGGCGTGTACGCTAGCCACTCGACCAACGAGGCGATCAAAGATTTTAGGCCATAGGACAACAATGCCCCAGCAACATCTATGTATATAGGAGACAAATGTCTCTTACCACGATGAGAACCTTATGTTCTTTCACAATATTGTAACGTAAAAAAATACCAACTTTTTTAAGTCTTCCAGTAATTTGGCTGGTGAAGTAATCGGCGTTTTCGGCGATCAGCTGGGAGATGTGCGAGTGGCCGAAAGCGGCGGCCACCGAGTTGATAGACCTCAGCCCCGCCAAGTGCAGCATTTCGTACTTACTGCCTGACAAATGAAAACTTTGTTACAAACGCCGCTGTAGTCTATTAGTTGGATAACTTGCAGCTACACAAGGTCCCGAGTTCTATTTAAAAAAAAATTGTTTCAAAAAAATACATAAGTATCTTCATGCCGAAGAGGTAGACAGAGGCACAACCAGGGCACCCACGACTAGCCGAAGCACAATGTGATATGTGAAGTCCCACAATGTGATAGGTGGGCAAGCCTATCGCCAAACGGGCACATATCCAATCCCGAGCAACTTTTTTCTATTAGAAAATTGGAAAATTACAATTTTTTTTTGTTGCCCGACCCGGGATTCTAGCCCGGGACCTCATGCAGTCAAGTCCAACAACCAAATCGCTAGACCACAGAGGCGATTCAATGTTCTAATGAAAACTATTTCCCAACATTGGATATGTGCCAGCTTTACGGCGATAGGTATGTGAGACTTCGAACTTTAGGCTAGTGTTGGTTGCCCTGGTCGCTCGTTATGGAAAGATTGTATTATATTTTTCCGTTGTCTAACTTGCGCAGATCTTTCATGGTCCTTACTCTACTTTTTGATGAAGTATTTTAAGTTTCACCAAAATATTTTTTTTTGTTTATTAGGTCTACAAAACTGAGATACAACTTTTATAATACATATTAAATTAATCCTTATGAAATAAACATTTTCTAAGCTGATCTCTTCTGGATGTAAACTCAACATGCTAAATAAATAAATAAATATCGTTCCTAATGTTTATGATATGCTATAAGCTAGTGATTTATTTATAAACATTTATATTAAATATAAAAGTATTCTTAATTCTTACTAATATTATAAATATTTGTTTGTGACACTTTCAAGCGAAATTTTGTATACATATTATTGGATGTATTAAAAGTAACATTAGATAGTTTTTAATGACTTAAATGCGAGAAAAGCGAGGGTTAAAGCAATTAATATTATATTTAGACCACATTTGTAACATTTATGTATCTTATATACAAAAATGAATCCCTTTTCGTTTGGTCATCGCACCTGAACGGGTGGACCGATTTGATAATTGTTTTTTGGGTTATTCCACTGGTGGGACAAAGCTTGGTGGGACGAATGGGAATTTAATAAAATCAAAATTTGTATTCCCGTTCGCCCCACCATAACTTTTGGTGGGACGAACGGGAAGGATATTCGACACGATTCCCGTAGGTCCCACTAATACGACAATTGGTTCTTAAGGTACAAACAATGTTACAATCATTTGAAACTTCAATGTAATTCTAACGATGGGTTATATAAAAAACAACATGTAAAACTGTATTAGTGTAATAACTATTCAGTTATTATGGCTAAAAATCACAAATTTTATTTTATTTAAAATTAAATTTTATTTAATTTAAATTCTCGTTTGTCCCATTGGTGGGACGAACGGGAATAACCTGATTTTTTTTGTTATGAGTTATTGTCAGGAGAAGGCTTGTATAGAAAAGTGAAATCTCCAAAAAACCACGAACTTAAGAAACATTGCATAGGTAATACATTCTGTTTCATTTCCTCCCACGACAAATCTAATGAATTATTTATGTGTCTCTTTTTACTTTTGCTTTTTGAAGTGAAACTTCTTTAGAATCGTTGTGATTTTAGAACGGGTGCAACGGAAAAACGACAGGTAAGTGACACAAATATATATTCATCTCATTCTTTCGCAGGTAAGAGACGCAAATATAATATATTAATTTCATTCTTTTGTCGATTTACTAAAGTTTCACTTCTATCGTGTGTGAATTGCACACACACCTTTTTTTATTTCATCGACTTTCAAATCACAGCAATGCTAAAGAAGTTTTCAGTTAAAAATATCAATATTCATAGTTATTATTGACGTTCCACAGATAAAAAAAATCGTAACCAGCGCCAACAAAACTAATATTAGCTTATTATTGTATACAACACACATTGCTAAAAAAAGTCAAAAAGCTAGACTCGCTTTGCATAGTTCTGTGCTTATCCCAACGTTATTGTATGAAAGCAAGAGTTGGGTATGTCAGAAAGAGCATGAAAGTAGGATAAATGCGGTCGAAATGAGAGCACTACGGTAAAACTGTGGTGTGACGCTTGCTGACCGCATTCGTAACAGTGAGATCCGAGAAAGAGTGGGATTACAAGAAAGTTTTGGTGTTAAAATGCGAAAGGGCATGCTCGGCTGGTTCGGTCATGTGAAAAGAATGACAGATGAAAGATTGACAAAGCAGATATACAATGCGAATGTGGATGGATGTAGGTACCCGGGAAGACCAAGGCTGACATTTCACGATCAGATCAATCGAATATTATCTGAGGGTGGTGTCAAGAGTCTCCGAAACCGGCGTTTTTGTATGAAAAGGGTAATTAATGTGAAGGAAGCCAGACAGGTTTGTCAGGATCGTGAGGTTTGGCACTCGATACTCTCTGCCTACCCCGTAAGGGACTTGTCGTGAAGATATGTATGTATGTAACACACACTGCATAACAAGTTTAAAATTCTTATAATATTAAGTTATTCCGGACAAATAAAGTCCGTTCCGGTCAGTCAAAAAAAAGACCTATGATATCCATACGGAATATCCTCTGAGGTCCCAAGAGGAATTTGGCGTGAAGATATGTATGTATACGGAACATAGTACAAATATATTCAAACATAAAGACCATAAGTTATGACAAGATTTTTTTTATTTCTTTTTTTGACACATCAACAAAAAATCACAGAATTTTACAGAACCAGATAATATTAAATGTATTTTCTTCAGCTTATTTTATTTAGCAAGTTGAACTTGTAAAAATGTTTTAATTGTTAAACTTACCAACTCGTTCCAAAATAAGGCATAGTGTTTTAAGCAGGTAGGGCTGGTAGTCCCTGCCCAGCTTCCGCGCCATGGCCCCGAGCCCGTCGACGAGCAGGCAGCAGCGGAGCACATTTCGTTGAATGGGCGCGGCGCCGCCCCCGCCACCGCGCGTCCCCGCCCGCGGCTGGCTGTAGCTGACGTCAGTGTAACGTACCTCCGTCGCTCCTTCGTATAGACCTGCCACCGTCGTTACATTATAACATTTTATAATCAACATAATATATTTCGTACTTTTTCTTAAACAACCCCTGTAGAATAATTTTCCAATAAACAATTTTTTACGACATTGAAAGGCAAACAAGCAGGCGGATTTTCTGATGGTGAGGAATTTACGCCACCTAGAGACACCAAAGTGTTAGGCCTTGAGCAAAAATAAGTTTACCGGCCACCTCACCCTCCGAACCGGAACATGTAAACGGTAAGCACTAACGTTATGGGGGAAGGAATAGGTAAGGCGGTGATATCAATCCGGGTGAGACGCTGCGAAACTCTACCACCTAGTCAGATGTCACGGTGTTAGTGGCGGTAAGCCTATGCTCGCCTTTTACGAGCTGCCTAGCAGGAAGACAGATGGTCTATTGTACAATTAACAATGTTGTTAGAAAAATCATTGTTATATGTGAACATCTGCGCAGCATTGGTGATAATTTTGTTGCGCACACGTTAAACTACTTTTAAATAATCGCCATCTTCTTTAAATCGAAAAATAGAAAGAAACACACTTTTAGTACTGTCAGACTAGTATGCACACAGCATTTCTACAGTCATTTAATCTATTCTCCGAAAACCGTCAGTTTTAACCGTTAATTAAAACCGTCACAAATTTCGGTGCTTATAAAACAATTTAGGTGTTCTGTAGAACTAATATATTATTTAAATTAAAAAATAATTCATATAATTATTAATGACAATATATAATTATAATAATATACCAATTTACATTTTTAATTTAAATATATAATTTGAGTCTTCGGTTTCTGGTAAGGTCAATCAATTCACTACGCACTACCTTTCCTGTTACGTCAAGCAACAATAACAGTTTTGGCAGTAAATTACATATCAAATTATCTATATTTATAAAAGAAAGTGGTGTTAGTTACACCATTTATAACTCAAGAACGGCTGCACGGATTTAGCTGAAAATTGGTGGAGAGGGAGCTTAGAACCGGGAGAAGGACATAGGGTACATTTTATTTATCCCATTCAACAACGAGGAAACTAGGAAAACAACATTTTAATTTTCCCTATAGAAACTGAACGGGCGAAACGAAGTTCGTTGGAATAGTTAGTTTTATTTGAATTTAAGTATAGATTTCCGCAACGTAACGCCTTCTGTCAATTTTACATGAATTTATACTTGTCTA
>NJDD01000194.1:775188-810357 GCA_002245505.1 Calephelis nemesis
ACAGAATGATGATAATATTTTTCAATAATTTATATAAAAAATTATGGTTATACAGTGCATTTAATTAAAAATTAAAACATTACCCACACCACCTTGCATTTGACACACACAAACAAATATATTGATAATAACGATAACAGATCACAGATGGCGCACAAACTATAATCATACAGTTTGAAAACAAAGTAGTCGGTCTTGAGAAATGAAGATGGCGTTCTTATCAACGAGATATTAAAATTTATTATGGTCGAAGTTCGACCAATGAGCGACCAGTATATAGAGCCCAAACTTAAAAGTATGTGGTAAAAAAAGGATTAGGACAAACCAGGAACGCTGTCTATCTGCCAGGCCCGGGGATTGTAGACGGTCACGTCAAACGTCTCCCGCTCCGTCACTGGGGGCTCGTGTCCCCCCACCTCCAGGGGGGAGTACCACACCTCCTCCTGGATGTACGCACTTATTATCCGTCTGGCAATATCTGGTGACGCGTTTGGCGCTGAAATAAACATTCGTGATTAATGCCCGGTTCCTATATTCAAAAAACGAGTCGTTTTTATTACGGATAGTAGTATTTGGTACGCTTAGTAAGATTACTAACAACGGTTGCTCGTTTGCGACTATTGATTCTAAACATTTTTTGGAAATATTGGTAACGCTCCGTTAGTTTTGAACAAACTACGAATGGTTTAGCTAACGGATTACGATTCGTTGATTATAGGAACCGGGCATAAGTCAATTATGTGTTGCCATTTGTATGAGTATGTGCAAGCAATACACATAAAAACACTTCTGTGATTGGACATTCAGCTACATGTTTCATTTCATTTTTTTTTTGGATTTGTTGCTCAACTAGTATAGAAATCGTCCAAATGTGAGACAAAGCATCTTGTTCCATACAATATGACAGCATTTATATAAACAAGAAGCTTTGTGGACATCAACATGCGGATATAAACATTCCCGAAAATAATTATTACACACACAAATAAGATATAAAGCAATAACGAATTAAGAAATTGGGTGAGTCATTTTAGCTTAGACGATCTCAACCGAAGAGAGATGTAGAGTCGAATTCGAAATGATACGCAAAATGATGGGTCTATAATTTTCGTTTCATAACCAGAAAACTCACCAGATCCCATCCAATTTATAATATAAAGCAGTTCACAGGTCCTCTCCTCTTGGAACATTTGCAAAAGTGTATCTAACAGTAAGCCAGCAGAGTCCAGGTCGCCCAACGCTCGGCAAATCTGTTGCAGCCGCTCCTCACACTCGGGAGAGTCCAGCTGGGGCAAATGTACCCAGGGAGAGTTCGTGGGGGGAGCGGATGACACGTCTGAAATTATATTGGAAAATTTGTTTAATTCAGCAGTAGACATTCACGCCCATGTCTCATTTAGGTGAGGTTATGAGGGCAGGAATAGGTAAAAAGAAGGTCTTAATCTGGACGCTGTTGCACAACTCGACCAGAGGGTCACTCTTGAATCTCAATTTCATTATTTCGAAATTGGAATTGGATTTGTGTCTTTTCTACTCTTGAACACAATACTAGCGAATTATTAATATTTAGCTAATGTTAAACAATAAATTATTATACCATATTCGTTGATGTTTTTGGCTAATTATTAATAATTCGTTAGTATTGTGTTCAAGACTACAAAAAATCACAAATCCAATTCCAATTTCGAAATTGTTTTTTCTCTACATATGATTCTTCTCCTGATAATAACCAATTAAAAAAGAATTAGCAAAATTGACCACTCGAAATGGGGATTCATTTATCTGTAGCATACCGACATATAGTATAACACATACATACAGTATAATAATATATATAATAATACATTATATATTTAAGTAGCTTAGTTTTAAGGTATATAAGGTAATACAGTAGTAATATGATGCCATACCTCTGAGCGCATGTGTCGCGAGCATAGTGCTTGGTGAGGCGAGCGAGACAGCAGCAAGCAATGCTAGTGCCGTCTCACTCGCACGCACACGCGCGTGCCGCGGCAACACGCGGAGGTAGCCCAGCACGAGGTTTAAACCGGATAGCTTGCGGTTCGAGTCTAAACAGAAACAACATGCATTTCGTGAAAGGGTTAGCTGGTGATGTTAAGGACCTACTCCTAGAGGACCTACGAGTAGGTGGCAAGCCTATCGCCAACCGTACACATATGCAAATCCCAAAACGTTATTTTTATTTGAAAATTTAAATTATACATTATCCAATTTTTTTGTATCCCGACCCGGGGATCGGACCCGGGAGCTCAAGAAGTCAAGCCCGACGCCGGACCGCTAGACCACTGAGGCGATCTTAAGTACTTTTGATTTCAGTTTTCGAACGGTCTTTTGGTCATTCCGGCGTACATACCTAATGGCTACTTGTGGATTGGACTCATTCCGAAAAGTACATTAAACAATCATAGCACATTTTAGAATGAATAAAATTCAAATCTACAATCATGCATCTCCCTTGCTTTTGGTTTCTTTCCTTGAGTTTGATTTTTTTTAAATACATTTTCAAATTTTTTTTGTTGCCCGACCTGGAACCTCAAGAAGCCAAGTTCGACGCCTGACCGCTAGACCATATAGTCCATTATATTATTATAGACCATTTAGTTTTCGATTGGTCGTTTGGTCATTCCGGTGTAGATGACTAATGGCTAGTTGTGGATTGCCTTCATTCCGCACATGCAATATATATGGACTTATCCTAGCGCCTCTATTGAGCACGTGCCACTGCCACCCAGACCAGACCAGACCAGAAAGACTCTAAAGGACAGAATGAAAAATATTTCACAACACAAGTGATAAAACTCACCAATATTATTCAAAATTCTGGGCAAATTATTTAGCGCTGTGTAGAAGTTTTCATACAAGCTGTCCATTGCGTCATGATCGATTTCGGAGCAGGAGAAATAGCTGGCGACTGCTTTGGAGCAATAGTCGGAGACTTCTTCGTACTGGTCGTTTGATAAGGAGATTAGGACATCTAGCGCCATTGGTAACGAGGGCTGCATTGTCCTAAGATATTAATAATGATCCTATTAATATTATAAATGCGAAAGTTTGTTTGTTTGTTACTTCTTTACTCGAAAACTGCAGACCTGATTTTCATGAAATTTGGTACACACACAGAGTAACTTCTATTAACACATAACATAGTTCTTATCCCAAAATATTGTTTCCGTGGGACCATGCGGGCAACGCCGCGGGCAACAGCTAGAAAGTTTTCTGATTGGTTGAAATGAACTTTATGTTGATTACGTGGCCCAATAGCAATGCAGAACAATTTTTTGGTATTCGTTTGTTAAAAAAAGTAGTGTTACCGCTATTTTCTTTTTCCCTGTTAATATCATCCTTCCCAAAACCCTTACGTCGATTGCGACAAGAAGATTTGAACGCCTGGGAAAAGGAAGAAGCAAAATCACGGATGCGAGGCAAGGAGCCGCCATGTTTAATTCAGTCGCTGTTAATAAATCCGCCGCGAGTGCACGCTGGTCGCGACCAAAAAACTATAAAATTTAAATTAAACCTATTCGCCGCGTGTGTTGTGCAAAAAATCGTGAAGAAAGAAGTTAGAAGAAAGACAGAAGACAGACAGGTCAGTCGCTTTCCTTTATTCCCGCAACGAACCTGCATCTGATGAGATATAGTCAACCGCAAGTCTGTTGATACAGATTTTACTTTCTTAATTTCGCATACCGCTGTTCAAATGGTGTAATTCCTTTTACGCACCACATTTGTGGTCTTTCGAAACGGATTGGCTTATTTGTTGTTCTTTTAGGCATCAAGTAGAGTATAGTGATAGAAGTGTGTATATACATATTATATATATTTGAATAAATAGAATTAACGTATTAATATATTGGAACTCACTGACTACATTCCGATAGCACCCTGTAGCAAAGTACGGCCAACTCTTTCCTGACGCGGTAGTGGTCGTGCGACACCAGTGTTACCAGACTCCTCATCACTATGGCCAACTTCTCGCCGGCCATCTCGTACCATTGTGGTGAAAATTTTACTATGTCTTTTGAGTTCACTGAAATTAAACTAATAGTCAAGCTACATAAACTAACAAAAATCAGGTCTTAAACACATTTTATTTATCTATAAAAGTATCTTCACGCCCATATCCGCGAAGAGGTAGGCAGAGGCACAACCAGGGGACCCACGGCTAGCCGAAGACATTAACTCCCACAATGTGATAGGTGGCAAGCCTATCGCCAACCGGGCACATATCCAATCCCGAGCAACATTTTTTTATTTAGAAAATTGAAAAAACCAAATTTTATTTTCGTTTCCCAACCCCGGATTCGAACCCGGGGCCTCATGCAGTCAAGTCCAACACCTGAACCGCTGGACCACAGAGGCGATTAAATACATTTTATTTATCTACAAAATGAAGGTATAGAGCGTTTGAGCTACGAATCCCGCCATCGCATATACCCATTCGAGTACATTATTTTATAGTATGAACGCAATACACATGAAAACCCTTTTGTAATTAGGCATTCATTTAACTATTACATTTCAAAGAATTTCTTCAGATTTGTAGTTTAACAAGTTTATTTATGTTCGAGCACGAAATAGACTATACATCTTCTTCTATACAATATGACAGCATTACTATAATCAAAAAGCAATACGAGAAAACTATTAGAAAATCGCGAAAAAAGAAAATGGTTCTCGATGAACCATGAGCTTTTTATATGGAGAACCAATTTTTTTGTTCGCGATTTTCTAAAAGTTGTAAAAAAAAATTGTTGCTTTTGATGTACTAAAGCCGCCCTAGAAAGGTTATACGTTAGTGAATAGTAACCCTGTATATTAACACCCGTATTCATAAACAACACCATGAGGTCTCATAGTGTCCACGAACGCATAGGGACAGTAAAACCTATTCATAAACGACACTTGAGTGGATTCAACCACTTTGCGTTTTTCGAAATCGACGCATAGCTAAAATAGCTAACGGCTACTTTAAGGAACGCATAGCATCAAGTTGTTTGTGTCAAGTAAATATTTTAAGGATATATATTCGCAACAATAGTAAGTTAATAACTATAGCAACTAAAACAAATAGAATGGATTATAGCAGTGCAGAAAAGTGTTGACTCCACGTTTTCCTAGTCATTTGTGAAAGTAATAGGCATTAATATAATAATCTTAATAATTAAAACTACAAGTAATTACCCTGGCTGCTTACATCTTTATCTGTTCTCGTCTTATTTGAAACCATGTTAAGAAAATCCTCCGCGGTGATGTTATCCTTCCTGGTTAGATGTTTGTTATGCATTGTGAGACACATAACACGGTGGGTTGTATTTAGAGCAGCCTAGAAATAAATAAAAACCGTAGTATATCAACGAAGGATGTGATACTATTGATCGCTAACGGTCAACATTAATAACATAATACAGATAGAGATAGGTCTAATAAAGTTTTCTTGCTAAGATATTTTTGTTATTTATTCAAAAATAACAGTGGTTGCCTGGTTGACTAGTCTAAAATAGATATATCTCTAATCTTAGATACATTATTATTATTATCATTATTTTATGTTAAAGGAAGGCAAACAAGCAGACGTATTTCCTGTTGGTCAGAAATTCACGCCGCCGAGAGACACCAAAGGTGGTAATAGTGCGTTGCCAACCTGAGGTTGGGATGTTAGGCCTCGAGCAAAAGTAACCGGCTACCTTACCCTCCGAACCGGAACACGTCATGACGTTATGGCAACAGGAATAGGTAAGGCGGTGGTACCAATCCGGGCGAGTCGCTGCCAAACTCTACCACCTAGTAAATTAATATTGGCCTCAAGTTGATTTAATAAAATCTTTTTTTTAAACTTATAGTTTGGTAAGTCAATATTATATTATTTTTTAATGTAATCATTTCATAAACTTTGGTTCCCCTTTTAAGAAAAATACCCGGACGGAGAAGTGTAGGTAAAATTTGTATATCTTATGTGTAAGAAAAATACGGCTGTAAATATAAGGACGAGACTTTCATTGATAGGTAGCTAATATAATAAGTAGTAATATAGTAAGTAGCCTAATTTACCTACTTTCATCATAGAAAAAATCTAAATTAGCAAAACTAATAACTTTTTAATTATCACGCGGCCGCAGCTAGTTATAAAATACCTTTTTTTTATGACATAGAAAGGCAAACAAACTCTACCACCTAGTCAGATGTCACGGTGTTAGTGACGGTGAGCCTATGCTCGCCTTTTACGAGCTGCCTGGCAAGGAAGGTAGATGGTCTATTCTACAAATGAGTCCGGACCAACACGGATTTTTTGTGGTAAGATGGATGTAGGTCTAAGTACTAAATTATACCTACATATTTCGTCTTATTATAAACATGGAGTAAAGTAGGAGTACAATTAAGTTAATGGTATATAGAACTTTGGAATACTTAACTCAGTGTTTATTAATATGTCTAATTAATAATATAGTCAGTATCTCATTTTAACATGTTTATTAATAAGCAAACGTCGCCCGGAAATGACTAAGTGTCGGATTGGCGATAGGTTGATGAGTCTAAAGTATCTTCATCTAATCGTGGGTTCCCTGCCTTCGTCTGCTGAGATATGAGCGTAAAGGTATATCAACAATAATAAAAATACGCAAATTGATATGACCCCAAAACAAGCAACCGGGACCTTATGAAGTTTTTTTTTATGATATTGGAAGGCAAACAAGCAGACGGATTTCAGGAAACGAAGACGGATTGGTAAGAAATTCACGCCGCCTAGAGACACCTATTATAGGAAGGATTTAATTTAGGTTTGTTAAATTTAAGATATAGCTACCACTTAAAATTAAGCATAACTTGATCACAGTCGTCCAAATAAAAGCCGAGATATCTCAACTTGAAGTAAAATCGCAGGCTCTTCCTGAAAGTATACCAGGAAATAAATAAAAATAACCTATAATGTTACTTTACCACAACTACAGCATGTCCAGGGTTGTCAGTACTGGTGGCAACATCTTGTAAAGCACCTAGAACACCAGGTAAAATCGAGGAAGTGCTGTTCAATACCGCCTTCTCCAGAGCCACATCTTCAATCATGTAGCCATCATTTGTCAGTTGTGGATGAGTTGCAGTGTGTGCGTTTAAACAATCTATGGCAGCTAATCTGTTAATCAATATTATTATTATAATTATAAAAAAAACGAATGTGTGTTCGTTCTCCTTTTACACCGCAACAAAGCATTGTTATAGTATTTTTTTTTGTGTGTGTGAAGACAGCAGGCTGGAGAGTAACATAAACACACCCACATATATTCACGCCAAGAGAGTATAGCGCGCCAAGTGTCATTATCCTTAAATTCAATTCATTTATTGTTTGCATGAAATAGTTTTATAAGGTGTGGACCAGTGATACAAATTGAATCCAACCCAAAGTAAGCAAATTAATGCTTTTGTTACGGGTGTTAGTCAATGATTATAATAGGTACCTACACAAAAATACTTAAATAGATACCAGAATGTAAGGCTTTAGCCTTACATAAGCAAGTACACTAGCTCTTCTCAACTGGAACATGACAATAGTGATAACTGAAGATACTTACTACAATTTGTAATATTATTTGTCATACCTTTCATATAAGTTAAAGTTAGATTGCAATTTCTATTTTTTATCTAGTTTAATATTAGTGTTAAAAAAGACAAGCCTGCTGAGTTTCTTTCGTCGGATCTGCTCTGTGTGTGGCCGCGGTTCCGATCCGGTGGTAGTTTAAAAAAATATCAACGCGTAATAGTACCTACCACTGGTATGGTCCACGTGAATAAAGTTTTTTCTGATTTTGATACATCAGTCAGTTCATTATTTTCATTCAGCATCATTTTAAATAATCATTACCTTGATATGACAATCATGCATCCTCTGTTATTATATTTAAAATATTTTGCTTATAATTAATGGTTTTATGTCAGTACCTTTTATCAATATCACTACAGTTTTTACAAAAGACGTGTTTATTTATTACAGCATTAGATACTACTCTTTCTCTGCCTTACTCTTCAAGGATATGCCGGAGAAGATATTTCTTTATTGTTTTTGTGTAATTTAAGATACCTCTATACACAAACCTGTGTTGTATCTAATGGATAGCACAAAAACTTGAGTAATACTTACCTCAATGGCCTTAGTTTCTCCAACTTCGCCATGTGTACAGCTAAAAAAATAGCTTGAGCGATCAAAGGCATTTGTGTTTCTAGCAACTTTAGCCTTATTGCAATGTCTACATTCAATAATAAAACTGTCAGACATTTCATTACACTCAACTTCAGTTCTTCAGAGGCATTAGCAACTAAAAGAATTAAAATTTTATTTTTGCAACTTGATTTGAAAGAATTTGATTGTTTTGTATGTGTATTATCCTGCAGAGATTGCGATACTGTCGCTCCTTAAAGTAAAACTTCTTAATCGATATTTCATAAAAAATGGGATACTCTTGAAGCTTGATTCATGCAATATTGGAAATTGAAAGCGAAAATATTATTTTAGGTACTCTTCAACACGAGGCTGGCGAATTATTAACATTAGTTAATAGTAAAAAATAAATAATTGTATCGGATTCGGAGTTCAGGCATGATGAGATGACTATGCGAAATGAGGATTCAATTTTATATACAGGGTTCCTTTAAAAAGGAAGGCAAAATTTTAAAAAGGAGGTTAAGTCTTAAACAGTAGTGTAATATAATTGCCAAATTGTAATATTTACTTTAGTAAAAATTCATTTAAAGCAGTCCGCAAAAGTGCTTTACTTGTTTACATGGTATGTCCTACCTAGTACGAATCATGACGTCACCAACCTGCACATGCGACTGCGGTCGGCGGAAACCAGTTTTATGCTCTGTTTATGTTATAACCATGTGTCTTGTACTTTGTACCCGATAAAAATTCTAAATATTTTTCTAGATTATATAGTTTTTGAATCCGAACCGTTTCTTAAAATTTATGTTAACTTGTATAATTCAATGGGTCCTATGTATAAGGGCCAACGTGTAAATTGACAACTTTTCAGTAGAGGTTAACAAAGTTTCAATTTGAAATAACTTTTAAATGCTTTTGCTGATGATTGTGAAACTTTGCACTGTAACTATGACAGATGACCTCGTTATTTTAGATATATCGATTTATCTGCATATGTATTAGTTTTTTTAATAATGTATATAGGGCCTATATACGCTATTTTTGTTACGTTATTTAAATTGAAAAAAACTAGTATGAAGGCGAAAGTCTCACTTAAGCCCTTTTACTGGAAGCCGAGCCAATTTAAAAAGAAACATGTAGAATATAGAATATAGTGTAGAAATTTTAAAATTTAGAACTATTTACATATTTATAATAATGTTTTAACTACATGAGCAGTTTGAACAAACAATAAGATATGTTATTATATGATATAGTGCACATTGACATTTATACACTATCTTACTAGTTGACGTAAAATAAAATATAAATTTTCAACAACCAGATAGGCCACATGAATAAAACTAAATAAACAATTTGATGTTTTTATTTTGGTAATGCATAGTCGCAGAAATAATCAATACTATAAATCTTCACAAAATATCTTTAAAATAATTAAAAATTCGTAAAAGAAAACCAAAACTTACAATTTACAATTTTTAAGCAAAAATTAACAAAATGCCAAACAAATGAAAATTTTTAAAACAAAACAAACCCTTTATTGCTACCATTATTCCTAATTATAATCATTCAATTATCATTACTACCAAATTTTTGTAATACTGGTGGAATAGGGTGTTTGTGACATAATTCAATTAAATGATTTTTTTGATGGATCAATTGGTAACGACTGATTATAACGTAGTTTTCATGATAAACCTGTAGATCTATCAGCTAATTTCTTTCTTGTTCTAACAGAAAGATTATAAATGTTAATATGGTATTCGAATTAAAAATTAAACACTTCTACAACAATTTTTTTTTTTTAAATTTCTACAAAATTATGAGGAATTCTTAAAATAATTCTGAAAGTCACTCAAATGGTGTATAAATATTTTTATCTTGAATCTTTCTTAATCGTAGCATAAGGTATGAATGCAGCAGGAAAGTATATTTAATATTAATATTAAAGTACTTAAAGTATCTTCACGCCCATATCCCCAAAGAGGTAGGCAGAGGCACAACCAGGGCACCCACGACTAGCGGAAGACACTAATGCCCGATTTCACCAAGAGCCCCTATACTTTAGGGGACCTTTTAACGTTACTTATGGGACTGTTTCCATATAAAACAGTCCCCTAAAACACGTTAAAAGGTCCCCTAAATATAGGGGCTCTTGGTGAAATCGGGCATAAGTCTCACAATGTGATAGGTGGCAAGCCTATTGCCCACCGGGCACATATCCAAACCCCAGCAACGTTTTTTTTTATACGAAAATTGGAAAAACCCAATTTTCTTTTTGTTGCCCGACCCGGGATTCGAACCCAGGACCTCTTGCAGTCAAGTCCAACAACTGAACCGCTAGACCACAGAGACGATTAATGTTAAAGTACTTAGCTGTAGAAAGGTACATCAAAAACTTAGTCCTATTTCTATTTCGTCCAGTAAAATTGTCTGACCTAAGTTTTAAATCAGCACAGCCTACTTAAATTCATATCTACAACTAACTATTTTAATTGAACCCTTCATAGCTACTTGTTTATTCCACAAGTAGCAGATACTAACTAAATTCCAAATATCAAATATGAATAAATTACACACTTTCAATCGCTTATTAAAATAAACTAATATTACAGCTAGGAGCCAGTAAAACCTTTTGTAAATGAAATGTAGCACAAAGTATTTTGGAATATTTTTATCTTATGCATGTCATCAATCTGCTTTAAAGATCTAGACACATTTTTGTTACTTACGTGATTTTCATTATTTTTTTATTTCTGCTTTTACGAAACTGTATTTATAACAATAACAGACATGACTCTGATCCTTTTGGAGTTGGGAAATGACAAATTGATGTTTTTTTTATTATTAACTATTATTTATATAATACTATATTAGTATAATTTTAATTAACTTTATATTAATTAAGTAAACACCTATGTTTATAACATACAACAATACTTGAAAACAATTAAATACTTTCGAAGCTCGGTGCTCGTATTTTCGTCGTTGTTACAACCTAGCTCATCACTCTAACCACTATTGTTCACATTACCAGGTGCTTAATTAACTAAACTTTTACTTCTAAACCTGTAATGATGTTTAGACGTCATGTTTTAATAAGTTATATCTTATAACATATATAATATTCACTAATTACACTGACTATTTGGTCCTAAACGAAAGCAAAGACGCAGGATGGCCCCGCGTACAAGTCTCTAAGAACCGTTTAGCCTTTGTATGTTTAAAATTGTGTCACATTAGCCCTTTTACTGCAGCAAAAAAAGCATTTTCCCCTACAAATGTCAACTTTTTTTTAGTGTAGGTTGTTAATCTGGGTAAAATGTAACATTTAAGTCAAAAAAGTGAAAATGCCCTAATTGTTGCATTGGCCCATATACGTAGGACCCATCGATATAGAATGTTTCAAAAATACTCACTCATTCCAGGGCACGACTTGTCAAATACCAAGCTAAGAAGAATTGTCTCTATCTTAAAGCTCATTTCAAAACTAGATATCTGAACCCTTTGTAATACTTCCGTCATTGCATTGATTAATAATCTTTGTAGCTCATGTTTTTGTCTGAAAAGGATATTTTATTTATGAAACTGTGACCAAACACACTGTCTCCTAATGGCAAAAGGCAATGGTGATTTATAGATACTATGTTTGCATTTTACAATGTAAGCAAAAAAAATCAGATAGTCTATTCCAAAAACACAGAGGTCGGAAGTCAGGATTATATTAGCTTTAGTTTTATTGATTTCTATACTAGTATAAATTGAAACTTAAACATTTCAAAAATATAAACTACTAGCTGTCTCATAGAACTTTGCTCCACTTGTTGTATAAAAAATTAAAAAATGTAGATTTTCCTAGATTGATTGCATTTTTACTTTTTTCTTATTTTTTGGACTTTCTGTGGACTTCGATAAATAAACCAAAATTAGACATATCGGCCCAGCTGTTCTCGAGTTTTAAGAAGACTAACAAACTGCAATTGATTTTTATATAAGATTTAAACATGTTAAAATATGAAAACAAGTTATTTGTTTGAAACAATAACTGACTAAAGGTCCTTACAATTCATCCTTTTGTAGTGTAGAAATAATTTTCTTAAATTAAACAGAGTAACAAAAATCATGCTTGATTTAATATTTTTAAACCAATTTACTTTAGTACATAATTTTGGGTGCTGATTTTGGTTTTTTTAACACTTACAATTTTCAAATTTTACAAATAACAGTTATTAGAAAAAGCAATTTTTTTATCTAAGTTATAATTATTGTTGGTTGTTTATTTCTTGGAATTGTTTCAAATTTTTTTAACAAAAAAAATCTTTTTACTTTTTTTTGATGTAATGCAATTTTATTGGAAGCTCTTTTCTACCTTCTCCAAATTCTCACTCAGATTACCTAACATTTTAGAAAAAAATTGAGACAGTTGGGCACAAAGTTAGCTTGAAGCATCATCAGATAAATAAGGTTCTCAAGCTTTCCTAAACTGGAAAAAAATTGGTGGGGACTAAGACTTTTTCATTATCACATTCAGAATCAACACACTAAACAATTAGTAAAGATCAAAAATTGATATTAATAAAAAGTTTCTTTATTGTGGGCCTGCACTATTAACACATCATCCATTCACAATAAATGACATGACATGATAGTGTGTTGTTATAATATATCATAACTCTTGTACATAAGAATACCTGCATCCAACAATGTTTGTTCCTAACACTGTAAGACTTGTGGAGTTACTTCAGATTAGAGCTAATATAAGTTTGTATTATTAATAAGCAAAATTGAAATTTCAATTCGACTCTCAGAGATTGGCATTTTACATTGAACCCCCTTGTTGGTTGATCGTACATGCCTAGTTTCACCTGCCAATGGCTAGGCTTGGGGTATTTTCCTGACAGGCATTTGTGTGATAAACATTAAGATGTTTGTTTTTCCAGGTACAGGTGTTTATTAAATTTAGTCTGGTATATTTTTAAGTGTTTCTATATATATTATTATTATTTGTTAGAAAGAATTGTTAATTAGATTCAAATATGTGTTACTTGTCCAGGGATAATTATTATCATTATTAAAAATCAAATACTTTTTGACTTAACATGGAATATAAAAATGAATATACTACTTATTTTTAAATTACTTTGTTGTGTGTTAAAATCAAATACTTTTTGACTTAACATGGAATATAAAAATGAATATACTACTTATTTTTAAATTACTTTGTTTTGTGTTATGCTGTTACCCTACCTGGGTTGCCAGCTCTTGTAAGCACCAACACAGGCAGATTTTAACAAATTTGGGTAAGGGTAATTGTAATTTAAAAAAAATCTATTAAATTTATATTTACATTTCTGTCAAGCAACATCTAAAATTTATAGGCAGGGTAGTAGATCGCGAGCAGAGGTCGAAGCATAGACTTGAGAGGGAGGAACGAGAAGCGCAAGGCACAAAACAAAGGAAGCAGATTTGACTTTATTGATATAGATTATTTCATTTCAGGAAAAAACATGATATATTTTTGCATCCTGGAAGCTCGGGAATTTAACCATTATTATCGGAGTCTCCCGGGTATTCCAGAGGGGTTGGAATCCCTAGCTATAGGTTATGTTTATTTTCATAAAGAGCATAGTATGATTAAACTTTGAGACATACCTGGTTTCTTCGGTCTTCAAGTGAGTTATAAAAGGATATAAAAGATACTGTTGAAGCTCTTGCAATGTTTCAGTCTTCAATTTACTGACTGTGGAAGTAAAGTTTGCAACATGTTGCTGATTGGGATTTACCATTACCATGTCGCATATTGGTTTCATTCGCGAAAAGCCTTCTTTCACATGCGTATTCATTTTCAGAATAACTTAATATTTTTTTGTACATTCAATAAACCATAAATAGTTAAGGCTGTCGGACAAAAACAATGCAATCCAGTTTTGAGTTTCTTCTACAACCATCGTACACAATAATTCTGCTTTTCTGAAAATACTAATTAAGATGTATTTATCTCTGGAATTTATTTATATGATAGATATTTTAGTTTATTTCTACTAAAAATATACAATTACCACTTTGTTTTTGTTTAATTGAAAATGGAAAATGTCAAAATTTTTAATTTAGTGTTAACAACTCTCCCAAATAATTATCCCTATTACCTTTTAATTTAAAATAGTGAGTGTTAATAAATGGTTAATAATTAATGTATAGTAACGTTTTTTACACTTAAATTCACGTTGACATTTTTAAATTAAATATGTTTCAATTAAGTAAAAATAATTTTAATTTTAGGGGATGGATTCAAATATCATTTTATTGCTCAATATTGTTATATCATAAACACCTACTTCTAAAATTCCATTGCCTGTGTTCTCGATGACTAGTTTAAAACTTAGGTTGTTCAAGATCCTACGATTTTATATCCTTGTTTTACTTATTTAGTTAAAACCAATAATCAATGTTAAATCAATAACTCTGAAAAAAATACAAAACTCAATTTCTCTCTAAATTTGGGGAAATCTAGTTGAAAGTAGGAAAGTTTATAATCGTGAGTAAAACTGTCAAACATTATTTTTTTAAGTTAATTTATCCCTTTTTGGGACCGGCTAGCATCTTTTGACCATGCCGCCACGACTTCCGTTTTTATCATCGACCATACATCCCAATAGACTCCGCATGTAAGGCAACCCGTTTCTGTCAACACATAGGTGTAATTGTTCTTATGTAGCTTATCACTTAAAAAGACATGAACAGTATCGACCAGGTTTGTGACCTGTAAACATTGTCGCGTTATTGTATAAAAAAAATAAAAATAGATTTAAAAAGGACTGTTTGTTACATTAAATGGTACGGTAAAGACAGCCGCACTTCAGTTTATCGAAAAGATGGTAAAACTTTCCGTAGGTTGATTAAAAATAATAACATTCATGATTACATTTTGATTTTTATCGGAGTTCATCATATACTGGGGGGTACCATAAGCTCTTAAAACAGTATTATTTCAACAATACTAATTGTCAGTCGAGAAAGACAACCTTATGACGTATACCTTATAGTTGCTTATAAAGGCAGACATTTAGCAAGATGGAAATAATACTGTTATAAGCGTTCATGGTAGGGCCCCAGGGGGGTTACCATAAGCTCTTAAAACAGTATTATTTCAATAATACTAATTGTCATCGGAGAAAGACAACCTTATGACGTATGCCATAAAGTTGCTTATAAAGACGGACATTTGGAGGCCCTACCATGAACGCTTAAAGCAGTATTATTTCCATCTTGCTAAATGTCCGTCTTTATAAGCAACTTTATGACATACGGCATAAGGTTGTCTTTCTCCGTTGACAATTAGTATTATTGAAATAATACTGTTTTAAGAGCTTATGGTAACCCCCCTGGGGCCCAACCATGAACGCTTATAGCAGTATTATTTCCATCTTGCTAAATGACCGCCTTTATAAGCAACTTTATGGTATACGTCATAAGGTTGTCTTTTTCTGATGACAATAAGTATTATTGAAATAATACTGTTTTAAGAGCTTATGGTAACCCCCCAGGTCGGTCGTTGTTAGATGCGTGTTTATATCCCTTTCTTACACATGTGATTTTCAAGCTATCACTTTCGTTTGCATACAGCTAATGATGGACTAATGTGCAAATCTATTTTATCGACATTTTTATTTATTTACCTTTAATAGGATACCGGTCTTGTACCGGTACTGTATGTAGGTATTTATGTATATTATCGATAAATTTATGCACTGACAGAAACAATAAAAAACTTATTACTCTACGTACTTTTGAGTTGGCTACTGGATAGTTACTCTTTTTTATGTGAGAAGTCAGCGAACAAGCACACGGCTCTCTTAATGGTAACAGATGATAATGGCCTATATATACCATTGACGTTACAGGTGCGTCGCTGTCCTATGGTCGGTATGTAAGGCCTATTGTGCAAATCTACTGGCTTCCCTACCCTCCGAATCGGAATGTGACACTGTCATTATAGCTGCAGGAATGGGTAAGGTGGTGCATAACCACCCAGGGAAGTTGCTGCACACTACTCTATTACCAGTTATCTTGTTGACAATTACCTGTTTTACCTGTGCTCGCCTCTTACGAGGTGCGTGGCAGAGGGGCAGGTGATCTATATTAGTCAGCAGTCTCGGACCAACACGATTAAAAACTGAACTACTGAACTAAACGCGGTAGAGGGCGCTGTTATATGTCATTGAATCATCATCATCGGCCGGAGGACGTCCACTGCTGGACATAGGCTTTTTTAGACATTGAATAACTCATAAACATTTGAGCCGATTTTAATGAACTCTTTCAAGTGCATTAGATGGTTATCTGGGTGATATAAATTCAACACTGGTTCCACTAGGCGGTGTTGCGGTCAGTATGCCATAAAAATTTCAAAGGGCTGAGACAATTTTAAAACTAATTTGTTTACAGTATTTTGATAACATTCTGTAGTATAGGTGAAATTTACTCGAATGAATAAAAACAAATCAATTTGATAAGTATGTCATTTATATCAGGTATCCACAAGATAATAAAATAAAAAATCTAATTTAGTTTAAAGAAACCAGACAAAAGAATTGATTTCTGAATTCCAAATTCCAAATAAAGTGTAATAAATCTCAATATTTTGCAGAAGATTGATGACAATGCCAGACTACATACTGCACAACAGATGACTTCGCAATTAGAAGAACATCAATTGGAATGTAAAAAGCATCCACCTAAACCTAACTCCAACAGATTACTATTTTTCCAAATTTGAATGACGTTTAGCAAAAGAAAAAATCAATTTCGAGGGGGCAGTCCAAACCACGTTCAAAGATTTTATTGATTCGCGTTCGAATGTTTGATGGATGGATGAGATGGCAAATATGCATAGCAAACAATGGTTCATGCTTTGATTAAATAAATATATTACATTAAATATATTCGACTAATGTTCCTCCCCTATAAAACGCCAATTTCAGATGTAAGGACCTAATACATTCAAGTACGGATATTACTCTCAACTGCAAAATGTGTGACCTTGAGACGTTGAGTTGCGTAGCTGCGATGTGACGTGCAGTGATAACAAAATTCCTTAAAATTCGTTATAATGTCGCACTTTATAATATAAAAATAAAGCATATCGATAAAATATATTGTTTGTATTAAATATGTCTCATCCCTAATCTTACATATCTATATATGAATATGACGTGTTGTCATTGCAAGAGCCAATAAGAAAGCAGTGCCTCACTTCCCCGCACCTCAGCGACTTGCCAGAATTGTTTCAAAGCAAAATTATAAAGAATAGGCGTCTATTGGGGTGTGTGGTCGATGTTTTAATAAATTCTTTTTGTGATATTTATTTTCAATTCATTTCGCCTTTTTTTAATAGCCATTTCTATTACTAAGTTCAGAGGTTATTTAAGTCCTTGAGTAGTAATTAAGTCTTTAGTTTGGAATTCCTTGAAGTTTTTTCCTTGAAGTTATTTACACATAAATTGAAATGCTGAATACTAAAATCATTTTATATCATGTAAACTCATATCTTCATTTCTTTTGCAGTAATGTTTACATAACATTAAACATTACATTCGTAAATTTACTTCTTGTATCTACATTTTTCCTCTTTCTTCTTTAATTTTAGAAATTGTATGGGACGATGGGAACTTCGATCGTTCCCGCCTACCCCTAAACATATTCTTAATTTTTAACTAGAACGTAAGCATCTGCTATTTTTATTAGCAGCCAAGCTTTGTAGTCAATAATAATAATTATTATGATATGCAATGATTCAAAAATCTTTTAGATATAACATCGTAGATTATTACCTCTTAATTTCCTGAACTTGTACTCGAACATCAGGAACATCTTGGTACGTAGTACATATCACTTAATTTGTGATCTTGGTTTTACTCTTGTTTTACTTTAACGTAAAGCGGTGACAGCTCATTTGATGAGCTACGGATAGTGCATACTTTTGATGGTGGGAAGCGAGTCTGGTCGATGCACTTCGCATTGCAAAGCATTTTTAACGGGCTTGAGATCGCATTGGTATTTGGTGGATTTTTGTTTCTCACAGCGTGAATGTCGAACGTTGTAGTTGTACAAACTGTCATGTTCCAACCTATTGATTGATAATCATATATCAATGATATGATAATAAAATAATGAATGATCATAAAAAAATGATAAGAATAAGATCACACAAAAACTATATAAAAAAGGAAAAGTAAAATGGAGACACATTCAATTTATTTAAAAAAAAAATGTATTCGCTGATTATTACCATTCTTTTTTGATCTCACAGATTATTTAAAAAAAACTGAAAAGTTGTATGTATCAATTTCACTCGATCAGACATTCAAACGCAGGATCTCATGTTATAAGTTTATGCTCGCACTATATACATACAAATTTTAATACTTGTTCAGATAAGTAGGTTTAAATTGATAATCGTTTTTTTCGCATTGACCATACAACGGCCCCTACTTATGACGCGTCTACATAGTTCAAAAGTTACCACCGGAAAGGAACGCGGCGTCTCGCTGAGAAGATCCGGCAAAAGAAACTTAATGGGCTTGTCTTTTTTTCCTAGTCGTGTTACAATTGTATTTATAAAAAAAAATAAGCAGTTATATTTAAAAAATATTGATTTGAGGAGCAATCAATCGCAACCATGTATTGGACAAGATATTCTGTAATATTATACTTAACAACATTTTTACATATCTTAGAATTTATATTATTTCTAAATCATTTTTAATCATCTAAAGTTAGGTCTTTAAAGTGTTTGGGAAGTTTTCTGTAAAACGTATACATTAGCCTGTGAAAGAATAGATAATTCTGTGTAGACGAGACACATGTACAGCAAGATTGTTTTTATTTCTATAACTCACAGAATACAGATTGCACATCACATTTCTTTTTTAAAGGAACGTTTCTTTTGAACTTGTATTAAATTTTCTAAAATATATTGGGATGTTACGGTACATAAGAATACTATTTTTTTATTTTTGTCTGGAGGACGCTCGCTCTTGGGCCTTAGTTACAATTATAGCTCTCTTTTGTAAAACAAATATGGTATTTACTTCGGCAGAGTCTAGGCAGAATTATTTTAGAGAAGGATCTCATACGGCCTTAATGCTGTGAAAATAATTAAAGAATACAATTCTAGCGATGTCAGTATCACTTAGTTGTCTTATTTTTTATAAGCGCTGCTAAGTTATAGGTCTGTTTGCAAGGTTTTTCAATATACGGGTACCATTATTGACATTGAACTATTCTACAACTTTTCAAATCGCATTGTTCGTTTCTAGTTTCGACTGTCGTCATACATAACCTTACTTTATTCACCTTAAATGAAAAAGAAGTGTCATCTGACATAATTTATGACCTCGCGATACAAACAATACAATTCACGTTTGTCGTGTTTAATTTAACATAATTTGTACACGAAATTCATTACATTAGTACGAAAAAATTGCGTCCTTATGTATAGATACTCTATTTTCTTCTTACACATATTTTTTCCTTACTCATTTTCTAACCATTCGCATAACGCCATAGATTACATAACGCATTACTTTTTTACTTTATCAACTGTCATTGTCAAACTTCAAAGTCAGCTGCTCTGATGGTGTCTGAAAATGTCTATTTATTGTGTCAAATAAAATGTATACCCGATTTTGCGAGTGATTAAATTATTCTTCAAAATTGAAGAATTATTTTTAATTAGTTTATGTGTTAAGACAAGCAAAAATGTTCTTTCTAAGAAAACAGCGAGTCTTACATAAGTGCCTCAAAATTTTGAGGTTAACTCTTGTAGACTTTAGTAATCTTCCGGATATTAAGAATCTAAACCTCGTTAGAACTGTTGAAAAGACTATAGACAGCAACACGAGTATTTTTATAGAGAGTCCTATTCATGTGAAGGTGCAACCTATTGATGTCAATGATTTAGAAGCTCACAATAAACTAACTATGACTTTATACAGTAAAGGCAAAGATACAAATGATTTTCAATTGAAACAAACTTCAAAACGTCTAGAATTAGTAAACAAGACTACCTCACCCGATAGAAACGATATATGTTTAATACAAGTCCCGTATAAACTAAAAGTACAAGTCAAAACTACTGACAATGCTTCGGTTCATCTGGTGAAGCTTGAGGCTGAAGAGTTTGTCGTGAAAACTCAGAAAGGTGATGTCAAAGTGGTAGATTTGAAAGCAGACAACATAAAAGTTGAGACTAAGTCTGGGGAAATTCAAGCTGAAGGCAGGCTACAGGCAACTAACATTGATTTGGTATCTGGAGATCATGGAGATATAAAATGCAATAACATTATGGCAAACTTATTCAATGTAACAACACATGCTGGGGCAATATCTGTTAAATCTTGCTATAGTGAGAAATCACATTTTACAACATTGATGGGTAAAATCAATTTGGATCATTTACACAGATCAGTAAAAATTGATGTTATCCAGCAAGGCATACTTCGTGTTACCGGATTTTCCGGTAATTTAGAAGCTTCGCTTAAAAGTGGAGAAGTATTTATGCATGTTTCTCAATTGACAGAAAAGAGTAGCATATTTATTCATGAAAAAGGTAAAGTTGAGTTGCTAATGCCTGATATTATTAAAAACCTACCTTCAACCAATTTAATTGCTGAAAAGATTACAGTTGATGAGAAAATATTGCCTCTTGGTAGATTTATGGATGACTCTCATCCCAAGAGGTTTAGATATGAGAAAGAACCACATAATGAACTTCACATAGTTTGTAAGAATGGCTCTATTGATATAAAAGAGACAGATTTACCTTTTATTGTATAAATTATGTTTGTTTTTACAAACTTAAAGTGTAAAGATACACAATATTTTATTATAATGTTGAGAATATAAAATAAAAATTTGTGTTTATTTGGTTTTAGAATTTGATCTTGCATTTTAAATGTAAACTTGTAGTACTTTATATGTAGTAGATCAAGTATAATGTGATTATTGCATTTTTAAGATTACTTTGTACATATTTAAATGTAATCCGAAATATATCACAAATATGTTATGTAAATACTTGTCATAGTAAGATATATACTGCCAAGTCACAACTAGTGAGTTATTTATTAAACCTAGACCTAGTTTCTACCTAGACAGTTGGCTAGAATACTTTAGTTGCACTTTAATGGAAATTTGTTATATTTTTGTTTGTATTTGTTTAGTCTGTGGTTAATAAACCAAGTATGCATAGTATTTTAAAACTAAACTTTACTTGACAATTTCTCCTTGTAGATTATCTGTGGTATCTTAATTTGTTTTGCACCAACAGATTAAGGTGAAGGTTGCAAATTAGAGTTCTTTCTATGGTTAAATTGAATTTTCTTCAAATACTTAATGGGAATTTTTTTTTTTTTACAATATGCACTTATTAGATTACAGAAATACATCCCTTATTTTACAGAGTCCATTTTCTATGTAATAAACAAAAATATAATATGGTATTTGGTTCATAGAAATATATTTATTATGGTACATGGTACAGCAAGATTTGTTCTTTAAGTATATTGAATCTATAAAATTAATAAAAATCTATTAAACAATGTTAATAAATAAATAAATATGTATGTTTTATGTATTTGTTTTGTCAACTATCACTTTTTCAACTATATTTGCTTAGTTTCCTCTGTGGGATATTGGTCCGGTATTGGCTTAGAGTACATAAGGTTCTGGGTTTGATTTCAAGGCCGGACAACTAAAAACGTGTTTTTTTTTCATTTTAAAATATAAACTGTTGCTTGTGGATAGATTTGCTGCTATCTTATTATGACTTTCAGCTATTCATGGGTGCCCTGGTTGTACCTCTGCCTACCTCTGCTCTAGATAAGGACGTCAAAATACTTTACATATTCACTTATTTTAAAGATTTTGTTTAATTTAAATTAGCAAGAATACAAACATTTATTACACTTCATCTATTTTATCAGGAATTAATGCTAAATCTTTTGTAAGTAGGCAGGAAAGCACAAGTAAATTTATATCCCTTCCATCTTAAAACAAAAATATAAAAAACTAGTAAAACACTGTTTAAAATTGGGGTTTAAACCAATAATAAGCTGCCGTGATTTCCTTGTGTAGCATGTTATTGGTTAGGTATCAATATTAGAAATGTTTAATTTAACAATGTTTATTTTTTTGTGGTAATAATAATTTAAATGTATGAAGCTGTTTTTGTATTTTTTCACTGACATATTTAGCTGCTTATAAACTTAACATATGACAATAATGGTGATGTTGGTAATGCTGTTCCTTAGATTAAAAATTCATCTTAATGATAGATTTTACATAAATCCAGCTATCAATCTCTTAATATCAATACAGAATTCTACATAATAGTTATTTTAAGTCTGCTGTTGAGTAACTTATATAAGGAAACAGCAAATGTAATTACATTAAAAATATAAATACTATACTGTTGAGAGTAATTATCAATAATTAATATGCCTAATACTGGTTTGAAATTTTTGCTATTATAGGTATTACATTCATGAGATGTTTTAACATAACATAGGTACCTAAATTATAAAGAATAATGTTTACTTAAAGTAGGTAGTAGAAATGTTAGATTATGATATCTATTTACACTGTTTAATAAATGTTCTCAAAAGTTATTTGAAACCTGTGATATCTTAGATTTTTTTAAAATAAATAAACCTTTATTAAATTTCCTATTTAGGTTACAAACATCATCGAAGCTTGTAAGGATTTAATTCACATTTAATTTAATATCTAATAGACATGAGAAATGCCAGAGGCAAAGAGTGAAGCGCTTATAAGAACCTACTTTAATAGTCTCGCTCGGGTGAACCATCACCACTGTAATAATAAGCACTAGCCTAAATAAAATAAATAAATATCTAAATTTATACCTAAATCAAAGAAAAAATGAATGCCGAAAAATTTGCGCAATTGGAAAAAAAACGAACAGGGTATTTTAAAGTGTACACAGTCATCAAAACGTGTTGTTCCGGACTCCGTTGCAGAATAGACCATCTGCCTTCTTGCCAGGCAGCTTGTAAAATGCGAGCAAATGCTTACCGTCCCTAACACCGTGACATCTGACTAGGTGGTAGAGTTTTGCAGCGATTCGCTTGGATTGGTACCACCGCCTTACCTGTTCCTGCCGCCATAACGTCAGTGCTTGCCGTTGACGTGTTCCGGTACGGTGGATAAGGTAGCCGATAAATTTACTTTTGCTCGAGGTCTAAAATCCCGACCTTAGGTTGGCCACGCACCATTATCACGTCTGGTGTCTAGGCGGCGTGACTTTCTTACCATCAGGAAATCCGTCTGTTTGTTTGCCTTCCAATATTATAAAATGAATAAAATACAATTATATCGCTTTGATGGTAATAGTGATAGTACATCCATTTTTGGCGACAATTTCCCCCGGGTATTTAATTTTAGTTTTGCATTATTGAACTATAGCTTAAAGTAACTATCGAATTTATTTTGATGAAGTTAAGATACCGTGTGCGATTAATTAGTTTTACAATTGCCACAGTAGAAGTGATATTTTTTTAGAAGTTAAGATGGGTATAGTAGATCGACATCTGACTTGCTATTAAAGTCCCCGGGTGGTTCGGGTTTTCGGTCTACAATATAAAATCTGCCCCACTGGCAGGCAGCTCGTAAGAGGCAAGCATAGGTTACAAGTGCCATTACCAACAAGATTGCTGGTGGTAGACTACCATGCTGCTACTTGCCTGGGTAGGTAGTAATCCACCGTCTTACGCATTCCTACCGCTATAATGACAATAGCATGCTTCGGATAGTGACGGTAAGGTAGCCGGTAGACACTAGACATAAAAGCCTGAATACGTCGGCGATGCACTTATAACATCTATGATGTCCTGTAGGTCACTGTTGTCTCTTACATTCAGGAGAGCCGTGTGATCGTGGTTTTATCACAAAAAATCTTAAACACACGTTGAACACATATTTAACTAAACACCCTAAAATTGCACAAGTAGACGGATTTCCTGATGGTAACAAATTCACGCCGCCTAGAGACACCAAAGGCGGTAATGGTGCGTTGCCAACCTGAGGCCGGGATATTAGGCCTCGAGCAAAAGTACATCTATGATGTCCTGTAGGTCACTATGGTCTTTTACATTCAGGAGAGCCGTGTGATCGTGGTTTTATCACAAAAAATATTAAACACACGTTAATCACATATTTTACTAAACACCCTAAAATTGCACAAGCAGACGGATTTCCTGATGGTAACAAATTCACGCCGCCTAGAGACACCAAAGGTGGTAATGATGCGTTGCCAACCTTAGGCCGGGATGTTAAGCCTCGAGCAAAAGTAAGCATACCTGCTACCTTATCCTCCGAACCGGAACACGTCATGACGTTATGGCGGCAGGAATAGGTAAGGCGGTGGTACCAATCCGGGCGAGTCGCTGCCAAACTCTACCACCTAGTAAATTAATATTGGCCTCAAGTTAATTTAATAAAATCTTTTTTTTAAACTTATAGTTTGGTAAGTCAATATTATATTATTTTTTAATGTAATCATTTCATAAACTTTGGTTCCCTTTTTAAGAAAAATACGCGGACGGAGAAGTGTAGGTAAAATTTGTATATCTTATGTGTAAGAAAAATACGGCTGTAAATATAAGGACGAGACTTTCATTGGTAGGTAGCTAATATAATAAGTAGTAATATAGTAAGTAGCCTAATTTACCTACTTTCATCATAGAAAAAATCTAAATTAGCAAAACTAATAACTTTTTAATTATCACGCGGCCGCAGCTAGTTATAAAATACCTTTTTTTTATGACATAGAAAGGCAAACAAACTCTACCACCTAGTCAGATGTCACGGTGTTAGTGACGGTGAGCCTATGCTCGCCTTTTACGAGCTGCCTGGCAAGGAAGGTAGATGGTCTATTCTACAAATGAGTCCGGACCAACACGGATTTTTTGTGGTAAGATGGATGTAGGTCTAAGTACTAAATTATACCTACATATTTCGTCTTATTATAAACATGGAGTAAAGTAGGAGTACAATTAAGTTAATGGTATATTGAACTTTGGAATACTTAACTCAGTGTTTATTAATATGTCTAATTAATAATATAGTCAGTATCTCATTTTAACATGTAAATTAATAAGCAAACGTCGCCCGGAAATGGCTAAGTGTCGGATTGGCGATAGGTTGATGAGTCTAAAGTATCTTCATCTAATCGTGGGTTCCCTGCCTTCGTCTGCTGAGATATGAGCGTAAAGGTATATCAACAATAATAAAAATACGCAAATTGATATGACCCCAAAACAAGCACATTAAAATACGCTTTTGTTATGGGTATTAGACAACGATATTAATACCTAATACAGTGTAATATTAACTAATCACTGCTAATAAGTAGATACAGTTAGCGAAGATTAGTTAACATAATAAAATACTTAAATAATTACATTTTTGTTATGATTCAAAGGCAAACAAACAGAAGGATTTCCTGATGGTAAGACATTCACACATTCTCTAGGCCGGTATCCTCCAAACCGGAACACATCAACGCAACGGCAAAACCTGACGTCATGGCGGCAGAAATAGGTAAGGTACCAATCCAGGCGAGTAACTGCGAAACTCTACCATCTAGTGATATGTCATGGTGTTAGTAACGGGAATCCTATGCTCGCCTTTTTCGGGCGGCCTGGCAAGATGGCAGTTTATTGTTTAAAATTTGCACTGGTAAATTAGTCGGAAAGGATTGACTTTCCGCCAAAACTTTATTATCTTCACGCCCATATCCCCAAAGAGGTAGGCAGAGGTAAAACTAGGGCATCCACGTTTAGCCAAAGACACTAAGTACCACAATGTGATAGGCAGCAAGCCTATCGCCAACCGAGCACATATCCAATCCCGGGCAACTTATTTTTTTTTTGAAAATTTGAAAATATAGGTACATTCTCTAATTTTATTGTTAGTGGGTAGGGCACCCAGGAATCGAACCCGGGACCCCAAGAACTTAAGTCCGACGCCGGACCGCTTAACAACAAGAGGTTATATAAATTTCGCGATCTATTTATTTAGGAAAGTTTCTGTTTTATTAAAATTTAGTACTTAATCTAAATTATTTACTTAATAAATACTTTTTACTCAATAAATATTTCTGTTTAATTATAATTTGAAGAGACTCAAAACTTATCCTTTTATAAACTTTGATCGCAACTAAATGTCATCAAAATCGGTTGAATAGGAGTAAATATACCGGCCTATTTGTAATATAAAAAGTAAAGACAGTAATTTCAATGTCAAATAGCTGTAATTTTTTTTGGCTAAATAAATAATATTATTCGTACGATATTTAATGACTAACAAGAAAACTCAATACGTAAAGGTTAATGCTTAAAGACATCAGAGATGTGACTGGTGCGTTGCTTAATTTGTGGATTGGATATTGATCTCTAGTGTATTTAGGCTACTATAGCTTATAAACTAGATCAAGACAGTAACGAGCACTTTTATTGTGGCATAAATATACAAGACGATGGGACCTACCTATCCCGATAAACTTATACAGAACTCCTAGTATGAGAGATTGCATTTGTTGAAAAATCTATATCATGCCTAAATGGATGGACCGATTTTGCTAATATTTTTTGTTGTGTTGGTTATTGTAAGAAGGCTCTTATAAAGAGAAAAACCGGGTAATTTGATACAAACTGATAGTAGCTATTACTGAAGTTCGCCGGGTCGGCTAGGAAATCCACAACAACACTACAAAAACAAAGTTAAATCCACAAAATGGATTTAACCTAAAGTAAGCAAATAATAGATTCTATACTTCTTATCGTCGGAGCTTGGTGGAATTCCATTCTTGATGTAATTTATTTAAAAACACTTGTACTTTCCACAATATATTCCTTTCCATAATATATTGTGGAAAGTACAAGTGTTTTTAAATAAATTACATCAAGCAAATAATATGCTGGTGTTACAGGTATAAGTCAAGAATACTAATACATAGAATTACATACTTAATTAAATACTGGAATAAATTTGATAAAATGAATTACTTAAATAACTACTTAAAAATATTTGTCACCTCTGTGGTCTAGCGTTCCAGGTGTTGGACTTGACTGCATGAAGTCTTGAGTTCGTTTCCCGAGTCGGGCAACAAAAAGAAAAAAATATTTTCCAATTTTAAAAAAACGTTCTTCGGCTAGTAGTGGGTGCCCAGGTTGTGGCTCTGCCTAGCTTTTCGGGGATATGAGCCTTAAGATACTTTTTTCAAAATATGTTTTTATTAGTTAATCCAGTTATTTATTTACAGTTCCGACTAAGATTATTAAATTAGCAATAACTCATCAAACTAATTGTTTCCTGTTATAATTTGTTTGTTTATTTTTTTAACTAGGTAACAAACAGTTAATTGGGTGCAAAGATGATATGTGTCCCGGCGCTTCTGATAACGAGACCGTTTATATGCGACGACGAGATGCGCGCGCGCCAGTCGTTATTCCGTACTCAAGTCAGTATACTGTCGCCAGCCATGCCGGCCTGTGCGCCCGAGTACCGCCTATCACGGTCTGCAACAGAGCTCGCATTTTCACCCCGCGTAAAACGATGCTCGCACCAACAACCTCAGTTTACCACATTGAGACGATCGTTCTCCTCCACCTTCTCCTTGATACCTGAAGAACGCGCCGTGCCTCCAGAGTACACGCCACCCCTACCTCGCCTCATAAATATCATAACATGGATGCCCAGACAGTGTCTTCGACCCGTCTTCGCATTATTCAATCTGCTGGTCCATCCCGCTTGGAAACAAATATTAGTAGTGCTGCCTACACTCTGGATTGCTGCGTCTTTGTTTATCTTTTGGAAATGCGTTCAGTGCCCACTTGGAGTTTTAAAGATGATAGGAAGTGCTATATCGAAGAATACAGAAAAACCAAGGACAGTGTTAATAAGTGGTGGTAGTTCTGTGCAAGCGTTACATTTGGCTAGAAACTTCCACTCTGCTGGAGCAAGAGTGGTCGCTTTCGAGATTGAGGGTCAGTTTGCGCTTTTGAAATTCTCCGCTGCTGTGAACCGATTCTACACTGTGCCTCGACCAAATCCAGCTGATCCGTTAGCGTATGCTCGAGCTTTGAAGGAGATTGTTGAAAAGGAATCAGTTGTGTTTTATATACCAGTTAGTTCGTCGACGCCAGCTTATTATGATGCACTAGCTAAACCGCATTTGGAAATTCTCGGATGTCAATGCTTTGTGCCCTGTGCTCGTGATGTAGTCACCCTGGATGATCCCTTAGAGCTGATGAGGGTTTGCCATTCTGCGGGTTTAACTACACCACCTTTCTGGGTAGTTACTTCTGAAGAAGATGTCAGAGTTTGGTATGAGAGTGGCGCGTCAAAGGAAGGCCGTCATTTTATTGCTAGTGCCGGTGCGCGAGGAGCAAGAGATCGGCTAAGATTCATTTTGCCAGAAGAAAAAGTTCAGCTTAGATTCCCTCGTGAAATAAGTGTAGAAAAACCGTGGGTTATTGTCCGAGAGCCAAAAGGGGAGAAATTTGTAACATGCACAACATTAAAGGAATCTCGTGCAGTCAACAATGTGACCTGCAGAGTTGATTCAACAAAAAAAGGCTTAGTACCACAACGAGACGAAGAAACTGATAACTGGGTCCAAAGATTCGTTTCTAGTTTATCGCCATCACGACCCATGACCGGACACATTTCGTTTAGATTAGTGCGTGAAGAAAATGTCACTAACGGACATTCTAACAAGATGGTGGCAATCGGAGCACGAGTTGGGGTTTCTCTGCCTTATTTATGTCAAGGGTCAAAAGCTTGCGGTCACGCAGCGACAGTGGGAAAGTTATTAACAACAGTTTTGGACACTAGAGAAGCCTTATTCGCTTTCTGGGATCCATTGCCGTATTGTGCGTACTATCAATCAAGAGTGCCTGAAGAGAGGAGACCGCCGCCACCAGAGCCTTGCAAAACTCCTCCTAACGTCCCACTGTGAAGGGAATGGCTGAGAAATATTTATTAACACACAAGTACCTGAAAAGTGCGTGGTAGATAGCTTTGTAGTATATTGGCTATTTGAAGAGGCCACGCTCTATGTCTTTTGTCCTCTGGCGCAGGCGGAGACTCAGGATCAGAGGGTGATAAGACGATTTTGTAACTACTAAGTAGACGAGTACAATCGTAACTCATGATTATAGATTTTATATTAATTGTATAGATTAATATTAAATATCTAATGTTACTTTTTATTACAATGAAAATTAAAAATAATTTATTTTCATAAAACATGTTTTTTTTTCATCTCAAATAATAGTAACATTGGTACAAACCTACTTATTAGTATCCTATAGAATTGGTGTTTACAAGTAGGTTAGAACTAGTTAAAGTCTGAAGATTCGGTCTCCTGACGAGTAGCAATGACGTTTTAGGTAGTTATATTCATTATATATACATCTGTATAGTGGCTTCGATTTTATACTCCAAATATAGACGTTTTATACTATATGTTTAATGGCTTACATTTTATAAATGCCTATTTATTCACTTCAGCTTCTCTCACGTACATTAAACCTTTTTCTATTGCTTATGAGCTTACTATAGTAAACAGACATACTGACAGGAATGAAAATCCTTTTTAAAGCTTGCCAGTCCGTCCAGACTTATGTACATCAATGTAACCGACAATATCTATGATTTTTGTACGAACTGTGGACACGACTCTACATATGTGTAGAAGTATCTTCACGCCCTTATCCCCAAAGAGGTAGCCAGAGGCACAACCAGGGCACCCATGACTAGCCGAAGACACTAAGTCCCGACCCGGGATTCGAACCCGGGACCTTATGCAGTCAAGTCAACAGTGTGAAAATCTGTTTGTTTTCCTTTTTATGACACAGGAAACGACCTATTGCATTTAATAGTTCGCTCCTCCGAAGGTTGTGGCTATTTAAATAGGTAACTTACAGCATAGGAAAGCATAAAACAAATTGTATTAGCTGTATTTGCAACATTATCACGTAGCTAAGCAATAAGGTAAGTAATGATTTCTAGACATTTAAATATCAAACGTCATCGGATCATTGAACTTTCAAGGCCAGATTTCAAGTAATGTGCCTAATGAAATTGAACTTATGAACTAAACGATAACACTATCGGTAGTTCGATAAGATTTATCTAATACTTTCTTTTTACTGGACAACAACAGTATAAGCTGTTCGTTTTAGGTATATTTATTTAAAATAGGTTCTAGCACATTGAACCTCCTAGCCTATTGATATGGTTTCCATTAGGGGCCTACTTATTCCAAAATGAATTATTAAATCTTCCGTCTATTACCAATATTACATAATAAACAACATTTATTCGTATGGTGTGCAAAATATAATATTTCGTAATAATCCCACTAACATTAAAGATGCAAAAGTTTGTAAGAATGTATGTATGGATGTTTGTTACTGTTTCACGCTCGAACTCGAACACGGCTGAACGGATTTGTCTGAAATTTGGAACACAGATAGATTGTGACCTGTATAAACATACAGGCTACTTTTTTTTGTTTTTCGGGTTTTTCCAATTTTCTAATAAAAAAAACGTTGCTCGGGATAGGATATGTGCCCGGTTGGCGATAGGCATGCCACCTATTACATTGTGGGACTTAGTATCTTCGGCTAGTCGTGGGTACCCTGGTTGTGCCTCAGCCTACCTCTTTGGGGATATGGGCCCCTATGGATATGGGACCTTTAAACTTTTGCTCCCGATTGTACTACGAGTTCCTATGAAAAAGTGGACGAAGCCGCAGGCAACAGTTAGTAAAGTACAATAGTAAAATTTAATAATAAAATGTAATTTCATTTATAGGGTTACTTTTGAATCTTGTTATCATGCGAATTGTACACGTATTTGTTATTTTAGGTACTTTGGAACATAATTATTACTATTTAGCGGATTATTAACACCTAGTTAGAAATTAATGCAACTAATAATACAAAATATTTTTTATTAGAACCCATACTTGCTATCGTCAGCAGTTGCATACACACTTTTGTAAACAATAATTTATTGTTTACTATTAACAAAATGGTAATAATTCGTTAGTACTGTGTTCAAGATTACTTAAAATTAAAAGCAATAATAAAATGTTGATACTGCGAGGCGATTGCTCAGCAATACGTACTCTGACACCTACATAAAGGCAATATTATACGGGTACAGTTAGTCAGGTTTATGAATTAATAAGGTTAATTCAGGCTTCTAGTATCAAACAAGTAAAAATTATACATACTACTGTACATTATAATATATATTCCATACGCTGCACTGATTTTAATAAACTTTGATTTTTGAAATGCATATAATAAAGACTAAAGGTCAAATATAGGCTACTTTTTTTAAAAACTCGATATCCAAAGGACTATAATGGAGGTTGAAAGTTTGATAAAATAGATAGAAGAAGGCGTTACTTTGCGGAAATACATACTTAAATCCTTATTTAGGATTTAGAATTTTTAACCTTAATTCCAAATAAAATTGTTTATTTAACAATTTTATTTGGAATTAAGGTTAAAAATTTGTCTGGTAATTACTCGTAATCTATCCTACGCTTACGAAGTCACAGGCTCCAGACAAAAAAAACTAGCTGCAATCCTTTTAGCGGTTCATCCTGCCTTGTGCTTTTTCATCTGTCGGCTGAGTAGAAAAGACCATCTCCTAGGCAGCTCGTAAGAGGCGAGAACTGGTTAAAATATAGATTATTATTGTTATCATCCATCGCCTTACCTTTTCATGTTGCCATAATGACTGTCATGTTCCGGTCCGGGGGGCGGGGCAGCATGTAGGTTTGTATAATAGGCGTAACATCCCGGTCATAGGATAGCGGCATTCCGGTAACATCTATGGTGTCTATAGGCAACGGTTATCTCTTATCATCAAGAGATCCGTAAGCTTGGTCGCTGTTTGTCGCATTTTTTTATGATATTGGAAGGCAAAAAAGCAGACGGATTTCCTGATGTCAAAAAATTCACGCTGCTTAGAGACACAAAAGTGGTAATGGTGGGTTGCTGACCTGGGGCCGGGATGTTAGGCGAGACAAAAGTAAGTTTACCGGCTACCTTACCCTGCGAACCGGAACACGTCACGACGTTATGGCGGCAGGACTAGGTAAGGCGGTGGTACCAATCCGGGCGAACTGCTAAACTGTACCACCTAGTCAGATCACGGTGTTAGTGACAGTAAGCGTGTGCTCGCCTTTTACGAACTGCTTGGCAGGAAGGCAGATGGTCTTTTCTACAAAGGAGCCCGGACCAACACGCATAAAAAAATTGCAAAACGAGACTGGCAAATTAAATTTAAATTAGTTTGTCTTACTCTCTAGTTGGAAATACAAAAGTGATCGACAAAAAAAACATCAGTGATACAAAAATTAAGTAATAAAAGATGAAAGAATATGTTAGTATTAAAATGCGAAAGGGCATGCTCCGCTGGTTCGGTCATGTGGAAAGAATGACAGATTAAAGATTGACAAAGCAGATATACAATGTGGATGGATGTAGGTACCCAGGGAGAAAAAGGTTGACATTCCACGATCAGATCAATCGGATATTATCCGAGGGTGGTGTCAAGAGTCTCCGAAACCGACGTTTTTGTATGAAAAGGATAATGAATGTGAAGGAAGCCAGACAGGTTTGTAAAGATCGTGAGGTCTGGCACTCGATACTCTCTGCCTACGCCTTAAGGGACTTGGCGTGAAGATATGTATGTATGTATGTATGTAATTAAGTAATATATCTATGTAAAGATAATAAAATTAGTCAAACATCTTTTCTTATTTTGAAATTTTATGTTTGAATTAACCCCCCCTTGTTGTTTTGTTGGATCCCGTGTTGGTCCGGGCTCCTTTGTAGAATAGACCATCTACCTTCCTTGCTAGGCAGCTCGTAAAAGGCGATCAAAGGCTTACCGTCACTAGCACCGTGACATCTGACTAGGTGGTAGAGTTTAGCAGCGACTCGCCCAGATTGGTACCACCGCCTTACCTATTCCTGCCGCCATAACGTCATGACCTGTTCCGGTTAGGAGAGTAAGGTAGCCGGTAAACTTACTTTTGCTCGAGGCCTAACATCCCGGCCCCAGGTTGGCAACGCACCATTACCACCTTTGGTGTCTCTAGGCGGCGTGAATTTCATACTATCAGGAAATCCGTCTGCTTGTTTGCCTTCCAATGTCATAAAAAAATGTGAGTTTAAATATAAGTAAAAGGTATTATCACATGTTCCACACTCAACGGTTTTAATATTTGTTTACAATTAACACGATTAATGAGATATGTTGTAATCTTATGTAGGTACTTTTAGAGATTAGTAAATATAATGTAGTTGTTTATAGGAAAGTGGAAATAAATAAGCGCAGTACAACTGCAACAAACGATTCCAACTATTTCATTGGGTACCAAGTCGTAACTTGATAATCGTTTTTTGAAGTGAAACTTCTTTAGAATCGTTGTAATTTGAAAACGGGTGCAACGTAAAAGCGACAGGTAAGAGACACAAATATATATATTCATCTCGTTCTTTTGTTGATTTACTGAAGTTTCACTTCTATCGTGTATGAATCGCACACACACCTTTTTTAACATAGCAACTATTCCCGAAATAGTCCCACATAAATTTTATCGATATTATGGGACCACCTCGAAATATTTCTTAAAAAGAACCTTTAAAATAATTGACGGAGTAATCGCGTAAAAAACATAAAAAAAGCATACAGTCGAATTGAGAACCTTCTTTTTTTGGAGTTGGTTAAAAATATGGCAAAAGATTGACTGTTAAAAGGCCAATATAATAACCTAAGTTAAGAGCTAGTGTTGATATGGATTAGTAGCTAGGCAATCATAACTATTTTTCATCTATAAATATAAAAATTAGAACGACTATACCGATTTGGCTAATTTTGATTTTGAATTATTCGTGGAAGTCCAGGGAAGGTTTTGAAGGTAATAGAAATTGCCAAAAATTTCGAAAAATCTAGAAAAAGAGGATAGTTTTTCTCATACAAACTGAACGTTTAAAAAGTTCACCGGGACAGCTTGTTGGTTGATAAAAATATCTAAGCAACAGATCCTATTAATATTATAAATGCGAAAGTTTGTATGTATGGATGTATGGATGTATGGATGTATGGATGTTTGTTACTCTTTCACGCAAAAACTACAAAGCCGATTACGATGAAATTTGGTATGTAGGTAGCTGAAGACCCAGAATAACATATAGGCTACTTTTTATCCCGGAGTTCCCGCGGGATTGGGACTTACGCGGGTGAAAACACAATACCCACCCAGTATTAAAACACTAGACAGTATTTTAAGTTAAAAAGGACTTATACGTAGAGCCTACAACTTATAAGATATGGAATTAAAATCATATAAATATTATAGATCGTAATGGTAAATAAGATTAATAAAAGTGAAAAAATATCGCCAGTGTCCAAAATAGCGACTAATCTCCCTTAAAGTCCAGTACAATTGAAAAAACATGAGGATAGCAATAGACTTTTTTTAAAAGACTTTCTTTTTTTAAAATATTTATTTATAGGCTTTAGTCGTGAAACGATTATGCCAGCCTTACGCATAACATTTTAAACTAGATATCAGTATGACACAAATAAGTTATTGCAAAAAAAAAAAAAATTTTCTAAAAAATTGGAATAACGAAAACTAGCATTAACTTTCATTACTTCAAATTTTTGTTAGTACCTCAAATAGAAAAAGACTTATTTCCCTAAATTGTAGTCAGAGTTGGTTACTACAATCACTATTACGTCACTTTAGTGGTTGTCCGATGATCGAAATTCGACCATAACAAATTTTAATATTTTGTTGATAAGAACGCCATGTTCATTTCTCAAGACCAACTAATTTGTTTCCAAACTGTATGGTGCGCCACCTGTGATCTTTT
>NJDD01000194.1:810448-824248 GCA_002245505.1 Calephelis nemesis
AAGGTTACAGGTTCAAATCCTGTCTGGGGCGAAATTTTTTCTTTCTTTAAGAATTATAGAAATGCATGGTAGTTTGGGTAATATTTTATTTATTGATTTAATGTACTTTATAAGCATTATTATTGAAAAATATTAGCGTTCTGCACTTCTCCTACACTTAAACTATAAGTGTGTCAAATTTTATGCTCCTGCGTCGGCGTAATTTTCGTAATAAGGGGTCCAAAGTTTTGGCATTACGTAGCAATATATAGATCTGGGGTGGGCAAATTCTTTTGACCGCGGGCCGGCTTATTGAGACACCTAAAAATAGCAGTAAGTATTACGATTATAAAACGTCATATAAAGGTAACATAAGGAATTTTTTTATTATTTTACAATCCTTTATTAAAATAAAATCTATTTATGAAGTCTTAACATATGAAATACGCAATATCTATGTTTGAAGTATCGATTCAGTACCTTAATTGTTCAAATCTCAATAGTCTTTTAACATTTCGACCATTAATTTTTTTAAGGAGGTTCATATTTTTTCTAAACAAAACCCTCGGTGGGCCGGATTAAAACCTCTCAAGGGCCGGATCCGGCCCGCGAGCCGTAATTTGCCCACCCCTGATATAGATTGTACTCGGACTTGGTTATTACAATAATTATTATATACACATACCTTTGACATGCGCCGGTGTATCTGTTTATAACTGTCAACTATTTTACCTTCAAAATCAGAGTTCAGAACCCACTAATATTATGTAAACGTGCTTTAAGGACAGTATAATATTATGTTACTTCCTTCATTAAAAAAATGAATAAATTAACCTGAGAATTGCAGGTCACAGTTAGTATGCAAATGAATTATGAATTTCTATTTACATAAGACAAAACTAAGCAATGAGTATTATGTGACTTTGAAGTTAAGGATAAAAATTAAAAGTTTAAATAATCTCTCGCTACTGTTCTTTTTAAGCACTTCACTAGTAATATTTTTATAAAGCGATATACATAGCAAACAATTCCCTGTGTTGGTCCGGATCTGCTGAGTAGAATAGATCATCTGCCTCTCTGCTAGGCATCTCGTAAGAAGCGAGCATAGGTTAAAATATAGGTCATCTTACCTATTCTTGCCCGCCATAATGACTCTGTCATGTTTCGATCTGGAGGGTAGGGTAGTCGGTTGGTTGCACAAAAGGCGTAACATTCCGTCCGCAGGACAGCGGCGCACCTGTAACATATATGTTGCATATAGGCTGCGATTTTCTCTTACCATCAGGAGACGTGAGAGCTTGTTCGCTGACCTATCACATAAAAAAGCACACGGCTCACCTGATGCGTCACCTTTTAGATACGTCGCTGCCCTTTGACCAAAATATACCAAGTCTACCTTACCAGGACAAGTTGCTCCACAATGCCACTAATGATCTTGTAATAACCCATTTAATCTTTCTTTCTTTAATTCTTTATTCTACACAAAAAGTCAAAAAACAAGTAAATATGTAAAATTATACAAGAGGCGAGCTTATCTCTAAAAGATATTTCTTCAAGCAAAGCCAAAATAAAGAGAATGCATAAAAGAAATTTAGAACATATTATGTAGAGTGTACAATACAAAAAACTTACTGTACAAAAATAAAAAAAAATTGTGTGTGTACTTATGTACACACGTTAGAAGTTATACTTCTTCGGCGTAATAAGATAAAAATCTTTTTAAAAATTTTATCTTTTGCCTTATTTTACATTTGTAGACAAAATTATACTAACCATAGAAAAAAGGTATTTAATACATTAAAAGTTTTATTATAATGTATTATTTAGTTAAATAAAGTTTATTTAATATTTAATAAAAACTAAAATGTTATCTATAGCTAACTTCATCATGTCGGTTTTTCGTGACGGTGTGCGCGCGCATCGTAAAAATTTACCCTCATAATTTTTTCCTAACGAGCCAAAAGAAGTATAACTTCAAAAACTCAAACTAAATAACCAATCATGACTAAAGTGCCAATATGCTAATTAATTACACTCCAAAACGCTCCATTACTGCCTTCTTAAAAAACATTTAATGATTGGATAATCCGAACTTCAAAAGGCAATGAATTCCAGAGTTTCACGGTTTGGTCGACAATCTGAATCAAAAGGGTGTACAAATGTAAAACGCTCGTACAAATATTCAGGTGAAGCAGCATTAAATATAACTTTGTAAAGGAAATAGAGACAATGAAGGTTTCTATGCTCACGAAAGGGAAGCCACTGAAGCCGCTCTCTGAACATGGAGTTATGATCAAATTTTTATAGGCCGAAAATGAAGCGGATCCCTACATTTTGCAGTCGCTCAAGTTTATTAAGGCATTCCTGAGTAATATCAGGATAACAAAATATATCAGCATAATCCAATAATGAAAGAATAAGTGCTTGGACTAACATTATCTTTGTTTTGAAAGGTAGAAACTTTTGTAAGCACTTGATAGAATGAAAGGTGTAAAACACTTTTTTAGAGATTTCAGTAATGTGTGCATTATATATTATATATTATTATAAGGTATATTAACACCATTATGAATTATATGAGGGATCATAACGTTACATAAGAGAAACGGTTGCCAATGATAAGGGATTGAGATTTAGTAGGGTTCACTACCAAACCTAATGAAGAAGCCTATTTGAAAATTCGATTAAGATCGTCATTCGTAACATTGACTTCATCTACTACATCTAGAAACTACTAAAACTAAATGACGAAAAACGCTTGCCTCTTACGAATTGCCTGGCAATAAGGCAGATGGGAAAGCCAGTGGCATGTTTAATAGCTGTTGCTCACTTTTTAATCCGCCCAGTATAAAAACACATTTTCAGTTCAAAATCTACGTGAGTGATTTCTAAGAAATATTACTTATATTTGAAATTGAACTACTTTAGTGCTATTTGAAGTTTAAATCTGATCAAAATTACACTCATGATCTCAGTACCGAATATTATATCCCAGTAACATAGCCTTAATCTTTTTACGTAAACGGTGAACAAACACACATCTACAATTTTATTAAATACATATCGTCGTATTTATAAAGGTCGTAAGACTAAAGTGGTCGTCTCTGTAGTCTAGCGGTGCAGTTGTTGGACTTCACTGCACGAGGTCCCGGGTTCGAATCCCGGGTCGGGCAACAAAAAGAAAATTGGATTTTTACAATGTTCTAATAAAGTACCAAACCGGGCGAGTAGCTGCGAAACTCTACCACCTAGTAAGATGTCACGGTGTTAGTGACGGTAAGCTATGCTCGCTTTTTACGATCTGCCTAGCAGGAAGGCAGATGGTCTATTCTGCACAGAAGCCCAGACAAACACGGGGAACGAGTAGGAGTAGTTACGATTTCATACAAATTTATATTACTACAAATTTTATCGCCTATTATAGTCCTTAGGGGTAATTTTTACGTAGTAGTAAGTACGTTTGAACTTAGATCTTTACTTCTGCGCAATCGTTTCAGCAGTTGATCCGTAAAAAAGCAACAGACCGACAGACAGTCTTTCACATTTAAAATATTGGTATTTGTGGATATGTAAGAAAAAAATAATTTCAATTGTAAGATGCTGCAGTTGACTTTTTCTATGACAGAGTGTAAAGCAAATGACTTTATAAACCTTGAATTTTAATTTACTATTTCCGACTCCCAGTTCAGTAAAAACAATTTTTTTTTCATTTGAAAGTCATGAAGCTCTCTGGTTATTGTAGAGTCAGTGTTATTTATAAATAACATTATCTATGACTCTAGAAAAAACCAAACATAATGGTAATATACCTACACCCTGACTTTTTAATCATCATCCAAATTTTAATATGTTGATCTTAAGTGAAAATAATCAAATACGTGTTTTTTCTTTTAGTGTCGCTCAATACTAAAATATTAACAAAATACAAAATATTGATGTCGTCTACAAAATATTGATGTTTATGGGCAGCGCGCGCTCCGTACCTGCGCGCTGAGTGCTCTGACATGCTAGATAGCTACCTGCTAGATACCTATTTTATTTCATTAATGGACTTATTTATAGATAATTTGTGCCCAGAAAAAATTTGGATGGTGATAAAAAAATCTTGCTGTATACCTATACAACTGTAAGTGTTTATAAAATCCTGAATTACATACATACATACATACATATCTTCACGCCAAGTCCCTTACGGGGTAGGCAGATACTATCGATTGCCAAACCTCACGATCCTGGCAGGCCTGACTAGCTTCCTCCACATTTATTAGATACCCTTATCATACAAACTAGCCGGTTTCGGAGACTTTTGAGACCACCTTCGAATACCTCCCGAGCTATTTGATCGTGAAATGTCAACTTACGTCTCTCTGGGAACCTACATCCATCCACTTTTGCATTGTATATCTGCTTTGTCAATCTTTGTAGTAGTAGTAAGCAGTATCATCATGAGATAATATTTCCATATCACGCACAGTAACCTCAGGAATTCGAATACATTATATAACGGATAAGTGAAATTAAAGTAAGTAACGAAGAACGAAGTAGCATGTTCATATCTCATACAAATAAAGAAAGTGAATGAAAAATGAATCAAAGCTTTTAAATAGATTTCGTGGCAGCTCCGCTTCGTCTGAGCACTGCTTCGTAACATCACCATCGCTACCGCACGAAACACGAACGAGCATAGCATAGCGCATAAATATAAAGAAAGTAGGTCTTGAATCAAAGCGTATAAATAAATGCATTTTTGTCATTAACGTAGGCAGAGTTGTTCATAATATTGTGATAAAGTCTGAAACATGTTGTGAAGCCCAGTGCACTTGGGAAGATAGCGTTATCATCGTCCGGGTCACCAGACGGACGGTCAAAGATCACACCTTTCCCGACCATTCGATAGAGTGGAGAAAAATATCATAATTTTACGTTATGCTCATACTAGCTGTTGCGCGTAATCTTGCCTTATTGGTTAATAGTCCCACAATAACATTTTTCTGAATAAAAATTAAGCTATGTGTTAATCCAAGTTACCCTCTATGTGTGTGCTAAATTTCATTAAAATCAGTTTAGGCATTTTTGTGTGAATGAGTAAGAAACAAACGAACATACAAACTTTGTCATTTATTATATTTAAAATATTAAAATAGATGTAGAAAGCTTTATTTGTAGGGATAAGCAGCACAGCACTGCACACTGCATTTATACTTACTACATTTATACAAATATATATATACTTTTATCAATTTTTTTACTTTTAACTTTTTTTTTATCTATTTTTGTATTTTGGTTTTTTGTTTGGTTTTTTGTTCATCTTTTTCGTTTTTTGTATAACATTTATATATATATATATATTTATATATATATAATTTTTGTTTCTCCGTTCTAATATTTGTGTAAATAAATGTTTTATTTCTTTCTTTTTTTACGGCTGGCTGCTGTTTCTTGCTGCTTTTTACCGCGAACCCTCAGCGATATCGGGTTAAGGATAGTAAAAAATCGAAAAAATACTTGACTTGAAATTTACAAAATTCATGATATATAGTTTACTAGTTTTTGCCTGAACGTGTAACAAACAAACTTCGTAAACAAATTCGTATTTACAACATCAGTAGTGAAATACGAATATGAAAAACAAACCGCAAAAATGTTAACGATGCGTTGCCAACCTAAAGCTGGGATGTTAATTAAGTATATTTACCGGGTATCCTTCTATCACAGTTAAAAGACGTCAGTGGTAAGCACTAACTAGCACAGACAGAATTAGGTAAGGTAATGGAACTGAATGGGCTAGTGTCAAAAAAAATAACCAGCTATAAAAAAAAATTAAAAACCCCAAAACAAAAATCGAGTATATTTGCAGACATTCGGTTAATCTCACCACTTTCACCAACCACAACTTTTAAACGGCTTAACCGACTTTCATTAAACATATCTAACAACACTGGTGAATAAATTAGTTTTAATAAAAAAAAACTAAATTAAGATCACTGCATCCGTTTGGGAGTTATGATGTCACCGACAGACAGTAACATAGACAGCCAGACACGTCAAACTTATAACTACCCTCTTTTTGCGTCGAGGGTTAAAAGTGGTCATGTTGCTATTGACAAAAACCAACACTTCTGGCTTACGAGCTCCTTAGTAGAAAAGCAAATAATCTATGTCTATACTAATATTATAGAGGAAAGACTTGACTGTTTTAAAACTAATTGAAATCTAGCTTGCTGAAGTAGTTTTATCCTTTCAAAAGATATTACAAAATTGAAATTTTTGTATCTTCACGCCCATATCACCGAAGAGGTAGGCAGAGGCAAAACCAGGGCACCCACGACTAGCCGAAGATACTAAGTCCCATAATGTGATAGGTGGCAAGCCTATCGCCAACCGGGCACGTTTCCAATCCCGACCAACACTTTTTTATTAGAAAATTGGAAAAATCCAATTTTCTTTTTGTTGGCCGACCCGGGATTCGAACCCGAGACCTCATGCAGTCAAGTCCAACACCCGGACCGCTCGACCACAGAGGCGATATTAAAATTTTAACACTAGAGAATTATCAGTGTAAAATATAAAGAAGAAATATTTGATTATTCATTTGTTTTGAATTTTGAAAATTGAAGTTCCTAAACTACGGGCCCAATTTGATAAAGCAATTACCATTAGAAGTTGACATTATCATGATCTTCTTCTTCTTTCTTTAGGTTTTGGCCCTCACGTTAGTATTTAGCCATTAGTCAAGTAGAAATTTACATCGAATTTAATATCAATTTCAATTAATTATAATAATTAGTCATCAGTCATAAGCCGTCAGGAAGTCATGTCAGGCTCTTGGGTATAGCGGTGGCTCTTTACATAAGCTCTGTAATGAGATTTGGCGGCAACGAGGAAATACACGATACGCTAATTTCTTAATGATTATTTAATTTGTGCTCTTTCACTGAACAAAATTGTACAAAATGCCACCAAATTTGACTAATTTTACTCAATATTAACACGAAATTCAATAACTATGAAAAAACTTCGACCATCTTTTCTCTCGATGGCGCCAAAACTCTATCATAATCTTATAAACGTAATATTATGCAGCTTATTACAAAAAATGCTTCATTCCCACAGGACAACGGGAAGTAAAAATTATCCTTCCGTTCTTAACTATTTCACATAACTTCTAAACGGCAGAACCGATATTATCGATATTATTAATGGATATTTTGGTGTTTTCCTGGATCATTTAAAAATACAACTGGACCCGTTAGGTGGCGTTGCCGTCGCTGTTTCCTCTACAATATAATATTATAAAGAGAAAAGGTTTAATTGTTTCTTTGTATTAAATAGAGGCTTCAAAATTACTGGACCGATTTAAAAAATATTTTACCATCAAAACCCGACATTATATACTAACAAAACTATAAAGGGGAAAATTTTTGATTGTTTGTTTGCATTAAACTGGCTCCAAAATTACTGAACCGATTTAAAAATCTCTTACCCTGAAAATCTGAAAGTGGTTGTAATTTTGTTGTTTACTCACTAACCTACATAATTTTAAATTATCGCTGTCTTCTTTTAACGATAGTAGTAGAAAGAGACAATACACATTTCTTGCTGTAAGATTAGAATATATACACAACATTTCTACCGACGTTTAATCTATCACTAAAAATGTTGTTTAAAAACATTACAATTTGTCATGTCCGGACTAATTGACATTTTTTTTATGTTATAGGAAGGCAAACCAGCAGACGGATTTCCTGATGGTAAGAAATTCACGCCACCTAGAGACACCAAAGATGGTAATGGTGCGTTGCCAACCGGAGGTCAGGATGTTAGGCCCCGAGCTTAGTAAGTTTGCTGGCTACCTTACCCTCCGAACCGGAACACGTCATGACGTTATGGCGGCAGGAATAGGTAAGGCGGTGGTACCAATCCGGGCGAGTCGCTGCGAAACTCTACCACCTAGTCAGATGTCACGGTGTTAGTGGTAATAAGCCAAAGCTTGCCTTTTACGAGCTGCCTGGCAAGAAAGGCAGATTGTCTATTCTGCAAAGGAGCCCGGACAAACACGGGGTAAACATGTCTAAACTCTTCCATCCCTTTTGTTTCATTTGAAAAAGATAGAATAGGTACGTCTAAAATAAGTTTAGTTTATGAACAGCAGTATCACCACCAATTATCCACAAACTCTATACCTGACAAAAAATATTGCTTGCTTTAGGTTTATTTGAAAATATTCTTGAAATCGACACCGAATTTCCCAAGTGTACAAAATCAAAATTACTGCTGACACCAATTGTTTTGTCAAATAACGCATAATTGTAAAGTGCCACTTGTCACTGTGACCTGCCACCTGAATGCCTTTAAAAGTTTGGCCACAGATTACAAAGTTTGGCCTTCTATTCGAGGGTCACATTATTAAATTTATTTAATACTTTATTGCACACAAAAAACAAAATACAGGAGAAGTAAAAATGCTTAAAAGGCGAGCTTATCTCTAACTGAGAAAATTTCTTCTTGCCAACCCAAAAAAAGAATGAATTTTCCCGTGTTGGCCTGGGCTCCTTTGTAGAATAGACCATCTGCCTTCCTGTGCTAGGCAGCTCGTAAAAGGCGACCATAGGCTTGCCGTCACTAGCACCGTGACATCTGACTAGGTGGTAGAGTTTCCCAGCGACTCACCCGGATTGGTAACACCGCCTTATCTATTACTGCCGCCATAACGTCATGACCTGTTCCGTTTCGGAGGGTAAGGTAGCCGGTAAACTTACTTTTGCTCGAGGCAACGCACCATTATCACCTTTGGTGTTTCTAAGCGGCGGAAATTTCTTACCATCAGGAAATCCGTCTGCTTGTTTGCCTTCCAATGTTATATATATATATATATATATATAAAAAAAAAGAAGCTTTGAATCTTTTAGCCACCTATCACTTCAATCATCAGATCCTTGTCATCAAGTCCTCATAATCAGAAAATATGAACAGATCTAGTTAACCTTCGATGGGTTTACCAGTAGACATTCCAGGGTATTTCTCTTATCCTCGAGATATATCAGATCAGATGAGTTGTACCAATATTCGTCATAATTTTAACTGTGAGGTCCCAGATATGTTCAAAAGTGAAATAAATACCCACAGTTCGTCAAATAACTATTTCAATCCTTATAAATAACCTACGAGCTACAAATGAGTTGATGACTTTGAATACCTGGCAAGATCTCCATAAAATATAGCAAAAAACATCTCGATCATGTCAGCTTTCAAATAAAAAATCTAAGATGCATATAAACAAACAGGCACACAAACTGACACACATACACACACAGACAGAAGTCATACTTATAAGACCCCTTGTTTTGCGTTAGGGGTTTGAAAGTCCACCCATCACGACATTTTTTATATGATGAAACTAAAAATATCTTAAAGATAGATACCCTGTTTTAAGCAAATAAACAAGTAGACGAAAGTCTAGTTAAGAAAAACATGTCCTGAATAGACATCAAAAATGTTGAAGGCAAGCCTATTGTTAATCGGGCAGATATCCAATCCCGGGCAACTTTTAGTAGAAAATTTAAAATATATTTTCTACTTTTTTTGTTGCCCGACTTGGGGATCAAGTCAAGTAAGATCCGACACTGCATGGCTGAACCACAGAGGCGATAAAAATAGATTATTAGAGCAATGATATCGTCACACCCATATGCGAATAGATAATTCTTAACTTCAGAGTGCAGTGTTAGTGTGTGAGGTAGCGCATGTATGAGTCAGTATCATTATAGAGATTACATAAGTATGTGTGCCGTGTGGTAGTATTTATTTATTCGCTGACGTTGTCGTGATCGGCGGCCATAAGCGATGTGCGTGATTCGATATCGAGGAGGCGGCTCCATGCTTCGTCTCGATATCAAAGTTACTCGATATTTGCTAATATAGATTATGCTTCAAACGACATCGTAAAACTCAAATAAATGCATTATTTATTATTGGAAATGCGTGTGTTTTTAACCGACTCAAAAAAGGTCGAGGTTATACGTCAAGTCCTATTTTTGAAGAGAAACTTTTTTATTGAATTAGAAGTTTTTTTTATTACTTAATTAAAAAAAATGTAAGCGTTAGGCAGAGGCACAAACAGGGCACCCACGACTAACCAAAAACATTAAGGCCCACAATGTGATAAGTGGCAAGCCTACGCCAAAGGGGCACATAATATCCAATGACGAACAACATTTTTTTTAAAATGTAAAACACAAATTTTCTTTTTATTGCTCGACCTGGAGGAACCCGAGGCCTCAAGCAGTGAAGTCCAACACCTGGACCGTTAGACCACAGAGGCGATTTTTAATTTATTTAAACGAAATTAGGCACTATCTGCCTTATTCATAAAAAATAGTTAAGTAACCTCCTAAGCATTGCTTAACTAATCATTTGATTAAGCCTTAAGCATTGTTTAAAAATTTGTTATTCATAAAGTTCATTTTGACATTGCTTAGTTAAATACTGCTTAACTTGGTAGGTTTTGGTAGAAATGTGGCTGTATGCGTATTTCTTTTGCTAAAAGTGGATTAAACAATTGTCATCCGTTATCAACATCGTTGTTTCTGAATACGGTGTCGGACATCTATAACCTCTTGCTAAAGAGTATTTATATTTCTACAATAAAATACTCGTACATATTGTAACTACAATAAAATTAAATTTATTAGAGTAAATAAAGTTGATGCAACATAGACACAAAACGTTTAAACTGATACACTGCATTTCAAAAATAATGTTTTTAATGCATCTACATTATGTTACTAAGCTAAATATAAAAATGATGTCATTTCTGTAATATTTTCCCCGTGTTGGCTCGAGTTCCTTTGTAGAAAGTAGAATAGACCATCTACCATCTAACAGGAGTTAAACAGCGCGTAAAAATCGAGCATAGGCTTACCGTCACTAGCACCGTGATAACTTACTAGGAGGTGAATTTCGCAGCGACTCACCGGGATCGGTACCACAGCCTTACATATTCCTGCCGCCATAACGTCAGCGTTTGCTGTTGAATTGTTCCGGTTCGTAGAGTAAAGTAGCCGGTAAACTTACTTTTGCTCGGGGCCTGACATCCCAGCCTCAGGTTGGAATCTCACCATTTACACCTTTGGTGTCTCTAGATGGCGTGAAATTCTCATAATCAGAAAATCTGTCTATTTTATGCTTCCAATATCATAACAAAATGCTCTGGAAAACTATTTGTTTCTTCGTAGGAGTCATTGGCCATCTCCATAATAAAACATGTTATTACAGTCCTATATTGTTCCAAAATCCAACATATCCCATCCAATGTTGTCCACACTTCAACGAAATCAAAATATTTCAATGCGTGTATTATAAAAAAATCATAAGAATACACAAATAAGCCATATTAAATGGCTACATAGTTGTTGCATTTTGTCAATGCACATAAAATCAGCTGTTTGAAATTTAAGTCAGCCATTTTGTTGATTAAAATTTTAAACAAGGGTCCAAGGTTGCTTAAAGTGACAGCTATTTAAGAGAATATTTAAACAGATGATTAACTCTAAATAGCGTTTATGAATAAGAATTTTTTTAAGCATTGCTTAAATTGGTGATTAAAAGTTAAGCAACGTTTATGAATAAGCCTGTATGTGACTCTTGCTATGTGAAGTTAGTTACTGTGAGACCTATATGGTATACCTACATGCAAAGTTTTTTTTTTGAGATATGTCTTCAAATATATAAAGATCTATCGAAAGTCAAACCTGAACTTGATAATCTACATAATATTCTAGCTGTCCCGGTGAAATTCGTTCTACCCTTGCAGTATGTCCCATACATAATAAAGTATTGTTTCTCCCATTTTCCCTGCGACTCTCCTAGTTTTTTCTTTATAAGAACCTTCTTTTGATGATAAATAAAAAAAGAATTAGCCAAATCGGTGCAATCGTTCGGAAGTTATGCGCTTACCAACACATTTAGCTATTCATTTTTATATTATAGATATATAAACGAAAGTCGTTTTAGTTACGCTATTTATAACTCAAGGACGAGTAAATCAAATTGGGTGAAAATTAACGGGGAGGTAGGTTAGAACCAGAAGGCTTACAAAGGATAGGTACTTTTTAAATCATTCGACTGCAATCAAACTAAAAATTTTTTTTTAATTTTCCTATACAAGCTGAAGGTGTAAGGAAGTTCGCCGAAACAGCTAGTTTTACATAAAAGTTTGACTATATGATAGGCTACATAAGGGCTTTTTATCTAATAAGACAGCGAACAATCCATTCAGCGAACTCCTGATAAGAACAACCGCCGCTTATTTTTAATAGATGATACCTAGTACCTACTAGTGCGTATCTATACTATGGGTCCTAGGCTATGTGTGATAATTTGCAAGCAATTAAAAAATATGAACACGACAATAGTGAGCACTGATATAGACGAGGGCAGGAATGGTACCAATCTTGTGGAGCTGCTGCACAGCACGCTACCACCTAGTTATGAATGACAACACTAATAGAATAATCAAAATAATACAAAAATACAAAAGTTCGATGGGGTTGACACATCTCGATGCCAAATTGTAATAGTTTATTAATAAATGAGGCTAAGCTTGTAGCGTTAGGTCATGTGGTTTTAGAGCTTGACTCTACTTGAGATCAGGGTCTCTACCGCGACGGCAAATTATTTATTTAACCCTTGATGCTTACCTTGCTATAATATTTACATTGAATTGTGTATGTGTATGTTTGTCTGTGGCATCATAACTCCTGAAATCCTCCCTCATATTAAATAATAGTCTGATTTCGATGTGGATTTTTTGTTTAAAAGTTTGAAATAATTTTTAGCTACTAAACGGTTAGGTTGGGTCGAAGGCTATTAATGTTTGTGGCAAAACATCTCCTAAAATAATGGTTTAGTTTCGATATAGTCATTTTTCTTTAAAAGTTTGAAATGGCTTTTAGCTACTAAACGGATAGGTGGCGTTGGAGTTTGCTGATATTTTTAATTTTATACTAGCTGTCCCGGCGAACTACGTTCCACCCGTTTGCACGGAAAAATTAGTTTCCTCACAGTTTTTTTCCTTTTTCTTACCTTTAAACCTTCCCTGGACTTGAATAAAAATTTAAAACCAAAATTAGCAAAATCGGTTTAGCCATTCTATAGTTTTAGCGGACTAACGAACAACAATTGATTTTTATACATGTAGATAGATTGGTAATAATCTTAAGCGTCCTTGTATGCTAAAATACGTTAGCAGTATAACGTTTTTTCATACAAAGCAATCATTGATCTTGGTGACAAAAATACACAAGATTAACATGAATATGCTTTATAAGACTAGTGTTTCCAAAACACGATTCATTTCACTTTGCTCGATAGAAGAAAAGCAAAAAGTTAACCCTTTATTGAAAGCAAAACCCAACTGTCTACTGCAATTATGAAAATATCGACACCAGATTTAACATAAATATAGATAAGTTCTATACCTAAAAGATAAGTGTTTCAGTTTTTATACTTTTTTCAAATTACTTTTATAGTGTTAAAAATAGTGATTTTTCGCTTAAGACATTTACTTTTGAGCGCAATATTTTATAGTAATCATGGAACGGGGGAGTGCGGCGATTGGCTCTTCTGGCTGACTAAGTGTGGGGCCTTAACACCAAACAACGACCTTATTATGCACGTTACAAGTTTTGCGTTAATATAATATTATCTGTTATTAAAACATTATCAATTCAGGCCATCAAGATAAAACCTCTGATAGGCTTTTCGCAGTGCAACTTGCATACATGTAAACACCATTTTACATTATAATATTTTGGTGAAATT
>NJDD01000194.1:825021-882659 GCA_002245505.1 Calephelis nemesis
AGTGCGGCGATTGGCTCTTCTGGCTGACTAAGTGTGGGGCCTTAACACCAAACAACGACCTTATTATGCACGTTACAAGTTTTGCGTTAATATAATATTATCTGTTATAAAAACATTATCAATTCAGGCCATCAAGATAAAACCTCTGATAGGCTTTTCGCAGTGCAACTTGCATACATGTAAACACCATTTTACATTATAATATTTTGGTGAAATTTGTTTTTTTTTTATTATTTTTTTTTATTTTATGATAATAGAAGGAAAATAAGCAGACGGAATTCCTTCACTTCCTCAAATTCACGCCACCTAGAGACACCAAAGGTGGTAATGATGCGTTGCCAACCTGAGGCCGGGATCTTAGGCCTAGAGCAAAAGTAAGTTTACTGGCTGGCTACCTTACCCTCCCAACCGGAACACGTCAACCGCAAGCATTGCCGTTATAGCGACAGGAAAATGTTAAGGCGGTGGTACCAATCCGGACGAGACGGTGCAAATGTCAACCACCTAATAGGAAGTCACGGTATTAGTGAGCCTTTTACGAGTTGCCTGGCAGAAACGCAGACGGTCTATTCTACAAAGGAGCCCGGACTAACATGGGGAATATTAATCTTTCCCTGAACGCTATCTTGTGACAATTCATAACCACTAACTGATGAATTAGTACTATTAGATACTTATTTTGTCTTACGTTAAGATTTTGTCGGTTTTGGGATCGCAATCTGCGGAGCTATTCAGTATTGTTTTTCAGTTCAGTTAATCAGTTACCTCCTGTAACCAACAGAAATACAATGGAGATAGCAAATATAATACACGTCATTTGAAAGCTATTTGTTGTACACTTTACCCAGTGATCATTACTAACGGCCAATGTTAATAATGTATCTCTAAAGATGGATTTCAAGCAATCTAGATATTTGCGTATCCGCCGGCCTATCCTATATCTAATTGCCATATCTATCCTGTCCACATATATGTTATTGGCAAGCGATAACATAAAAATGGATCTAAATATCAATCTTGGACAGCAAGTTTAGATTAGGATTGATTATTAATATTGGGCGTAAAATGAACCAGGGGGCCCTGGTGGTAATCTAGACTATATAAGTAAACTACATAATATGCCATCTTTGTATATATAAAAGAAAGTCGTGTTAGTTATACCAGAGACAATATATTTACTAATAATCTCTGGATATACTATTCATTACTCTTGAACGGTTCAACCGATATGGCTAAAAATGTATGGGGAAGTAGCATAAAACTAAGAGACGTTAATAGGCTACTTTTTATCGTCTTCGACTGCGATGAAACTAGAAAAAAAAACATTTAGTTTTAACTAATAACATAAACGGGGGAAACGGAGTTCGCCGGAGCAGCTAGCGTAGTATTATAATAGTGAGACCCTGTCTGCCTGTCTGTCACTTTTCCACGGCGTACAAAAAATTTACTTGCCATAGTTCAAACTGTCAATGCGTAAATAAATATAAATGTACTTATTTTAAGTTTATGTTTAGTTCTTTTTTTAAGCTATGTGTGTAAGTTTATTAAATAATTATTTATTAATAATTATAATTAATGTATGAATACGTATAGTTATTAATATATACATTTAGTAGTTTATTTGTCTGTGCACCAGGTTTACCTTTTTTATTTGTTATTTTTCTTTTACAGGTGGGCTGGAAGAAATTCCTTTTATTAAAAGGTAAGTTTGCCAACTGTACTTTGTTTTATTTGCTCTTAAGTATATTTTGTAACGTTTGTTGGGTAACGTTTGGTCCTCATAGTATTTATAATTTGAATGTCGATACAGTTTTTTTCGATCCACCTCCATCAGCAGATTCTTGATAAATATTTTAAAAAAGTATATTTATATTCCCGAAAAGGTAGGAAGAGGCACACCACAAACCGAAGACACTGAGTCCCACAATGTGATAGGTGGCAAGCCTATTGTCAATCGAGTGAATATCCAATCTTGAGCAACGTTATTTTTTATTAGAAAATTAAACATAATTATTATTTTACTTTAGTTCCCGACCCGGGGATCGAACCCGGACCGCAGTCAAGTCCGATGACTGACCGCTAGACCGAGACGAAAAAAAACCTTTCATATTCAAAATGTAATAAAACAATTAAAACAAATTAAAACAATTAAAAACAAAAAAAACAGACAGATTTCCTGATGGTAAGAAATTCACGCCGCCTAGAGACACCAAAGGTGGTAATGGTGCGTTGCCAACCTGAGGCCGGGATGTTAGGCCTCGAGCAAAAGTAAGTTTACCGGCTACCTTTCCCTCCGAACCGGAACACGTCATGACGTTATGGCGGCAGGAATAGGTAAGGCGGTGGTACCAATCCGGGCTAGTCGCTGCTAAACTCTACCACCTAGTCAGAATTCACGGTGTTAGTGACGATGAGCCTTTGCTCGCCTTTTACGAGCTGCCTGGCAAGGAAGGCAGATGGTCTATTCTACAAAGAAGCCCGGACCAACACGGGGAAAATCTATTTCTAAGAATCATTTCGATCTCATCAGATTTCAAACAAAAATTCGCATCCAAATCGGTCTATTCGTTTTAGAGTTATGATGCCACAACACGCACATAGTGTAGTCAAACTTATAACAATCCTCATTTTCCCATCGTTTAAAATTTACTTAATTAAAAAAAGTTGACTAGAGTTCAGTACTAATTTGAACAAAAACATTAACACAGAGTGATAATGAATGGTTTTTTCCAATATCAAAAGAGGAAGGACGGTTTTCTGACCGTCATACCTATCAGTCAACTGGTGCGTGTCTCGCTTCATGCCCCGATCACGAGGTCTATATATGCAATTGCAAATATGTTTGACCGCGCGTATTATTCGAAAAGTAAAACTGTTTCACTTGCATTTTTTGCCATTTTCTCAAGATTAGCAGACTGTATAATTCTGCGTACTAATTTTGAAAAGTCAGTATTTTCACACCCGCTTTCTTGTAGAGGTAAGCAGAGGTATAACCAGGGCACAAGCGGTTAGGTTCCGTTGCTGTTTAATCCACTATTTGATAGGTGGCAAATCTATTGTCAACTCATCTAATGTCGAGCAATGTTCAGTTTATTGGAGAATAAAAAAAAAGTTTTAAGTTGCCCGACCAGGGAATCAAACCCAAGACAAGAGGTCGTCAACATCTTCTTCGGACCACACACCAAAGAGGCAAAAAAATAAAAACTTCACAAAGCGACGATTATTTTGTCACTTTTTGCGTTGCGTTAACAACTGAAAACTTAAAAACTGGCAGAGTTTGCGAAAAAGAAGTATTCTTTTCAGGATTTCAGAAATTTACTTCACACTGAATAGTAACGCTGAAAAACACTAAGATTTAGGCTGCAGTCAGAGACGTTATACATTGTTTAATCGCCCATTAGGTTGTCATTTTACTAAGTTTTAATAATCGCATAGGCGGTCTTCTGTTACTCAGCGTCAAAGATGGAAGCAAAAAAAAATACGCCTCGTTGGTCGAGTGGCTAGCGTATACGCCTAACTAGATCTCTCACCGCGAGGCTCGGGTTCGATTCCCGACGGGGGCAGACATTTGTGTGATGAACATTTATATGTCTGCATTTCCAGGTCTGGGTGTTTATTAAATTTATTCTGGTATCTATTTAAGTATTTCCACGTATTATTATCGTTGACTGACACCCATAACACAAGCATATAATTTGCTTACTTTGGGGTTAGATTCAATTTGTGTGAGTTGTCCAAGGATTATTATTATTCATTTATTTATTTAATTAGATACGTTAAAGTCGTCAATTTTGGAAAGTGGCGCCTCCAGTAGTTGTCATACAAAACTTTAGAGTTAAAATGTCGTAAGTGCTTTAATCACAATAATTATGATATCGTGATCCACTAAGTACATTGAATAATATGTCTTTCGTGATTTTTGGTCATTGTAGGCCGTATCGGGGATATGCGAGGGCTGCCTCGCGGAAATCCGCCGCGGAAAAATCCGCACCGATGCGCCTCGGAACAATGGGCGTTGCTCCGTACGAAATGTATTAAAGCGATCTAGGCGGAACATTCTTTATACCTACTTCAGTGAGTACAAGTCAAAGGCCAAGTCACATAAAAATTAAAATTGTGCAACGTACCTAAACTATGCTTCATCTTGATTATCTTGCCATTATCAATAACCTATCTACAGATAAACCTTCTAGAGTTTTGTTACTAAGATATTTTTATTATTGAAAAATAACAGCCGTTAGCTGGTAACTGATCTGATATCTTAGATTGGATATTAATATTGGTCGATGATCTATTATTCGGCCCTTTTAAATAAATTATAACGTTATATACATAAAGTATTCTAAAAAATGTTATACTATGTTACTAACATAAATAATTATAGTGTTATTGATATTCGCAGCATTTTGCAATAACAACTAAAAAAATAATTGTAACGTTTTAAAATTAATTCAATAAATTTAAAACAGATTTCAACACACTTAACAGATTTAGTTAAAAATAAATAACTGAATTGAAAACCAAGGAAAAGCACGAAATAAAATTACACGGGTTTGCTGAAAGTATTTGACAAATGTCGTCTATGGACATATTTTACAATATAGATGCGCGTGTCCTGTGGCCGGGATGTTAGCCTTTTTGTATAAGTGTACCGCCTGCCCTACCCCCTTGCCGGAACAAGTTGCTGAACAGTACTCTTCCATCAGTGGCCTCGTAGGTAAAAACCTATTTAATCTACGCTTGCTGCCTGGCAGAGAGGCAGATGGTTTATTACACCTAGCGAACTCGGACTAATTTGGGTAAATTGAATTAAGAACAAAACTCTGTTTTGAGAGCTAGTGATGTCTGATGGACCAGCACGTTGCTTACTGTACATTATACATGAATCTAGATTAGAGTATCTTCACGCCCATATCCCCGAAGAGGTAGGCAGAGGCACAACCAGGGCACCCACGACTAGCCGAAGACACTAAGTCCCACAATGTGATAGGTGGCAAGCCTATCGCCAACCGGGTACATTTCCAATCCCGAGCAACGGTTTTTTATATTTTTTATTAGAAAATTGGATTTTTTCAATTTTTGGAAAAATCCAATTTTCTTTTTGTTGCCCGACCCGGGATTCGAACCCGGGACCTTAAGTAGTCAAGTACAACATCTGAACCGCTAGACCACAAAGGCGATACAGATGAATCTATAGAGTTAGAATCACATCTTTATGGTACTATACATACGTATGGCTTCTCCAGAAGGCTGTAAAAGAATGATAAAAATAACCGCATTACTCTTTTTACGCCCACTACATACATTCACAATTTTGTTACGGAATTCCGTTTTGAACAATTTTCGAACAAGACAAATCCAAATAATTTTTTGCTGCCACTCACGTCAGGAATTTTCCCTTACGGAATTTGAGTGGATTTGTATGGGACGCCATTTTGTTTCGGTACCTATTTGGAAATTTTCGTAAAGGACAGTACATGCAATCGGAATTTCGTTGCGAAATTCAGTTTCGAAAAAGTTTTAAATGCAACAAACCCAAAAAATTCATGGACCGTCCACAGACGTCAGAAGTTTTACGTAAAGAGTTTGAATGAAATTGTATGGATTGCCATTTTGATACTTATATTACGAAAGGAAATTTCGAATATATGTTAGGGGCCTTAAGATAGAGGTTTTTGTTGTTTTTGGTCCAACAAAACAGTCCAACAAAATCCTTATATAACACCCATTAAGACTTACTTTAAGGGGTTTCCTAGAGGTAATAGTTTAACCGAAGTAAAAGTGCAGAAAACCGAATCCCTTACATTACGAAGCGACGTCACAATTTTCCAATAATTCCGAGATGGCCCTATATAAATTTTGTTTTGTGTGTGATAGTGTTTTGGAGATATACTTACTAATGTATACATATATGTAATAAATTGGTATGGGACCACATCGGGATCATGATCATGATGAATCATGACCTACCATTCTCGTCTAGTCGTAGGTGAATTGGTTATACCTCAGCTTACTTTTTGGGATAGGAACGTGAAGTTTTTTAAATTGCATTTTAATTGTAACAATGATTTTATTCAGAGCAATGTAATTGAGCTAGTTTAAATAAAAAATCACAATTAAGATTAAATATGCACTTTGTCCGGTGATGAACTGTTCACGTGTGATAGCCGTTGTTTCGGTAATTAAAGTCCGGTTATCGGATGATCGCCTGACCCAGGATGCAAACACGCTGTTGGAAATATCCGTTATTTATTTACTAAATATTGTATAATTCCAGAAATGTTCTCAAGGATGTTTTATCATTGACCCCAATTGTCTGGGAGCTTGTGTGACTAAGATATTGGAGTTCCTAGAACGCATTCAAGGAAAACAGTTTTAGATAATTAGGCTAGTTGCTTCTTATGACTTTTGTTTCGGTTACCACGAGGGTGGTTTCAAGATTTTTTGGAACCGGTTTATTTGTATGATAAATAAATAAATATCCCTGGACAAGTCAAATAAATTGAATCTAACCCCAAAGTAAGTAAATTATGTGCTTGTGTTATGGGTGTTAGTCAATGATTGTAATACACAGAAATACTTAAATAGATACTAGTATATATTTAAAAAACACCTAGACCCGGAAATGCAGACATCTAAATGTTCATCACACAGATGCCTGCCACCGTCGGGAATCGAACCCGAGCCTCGCGGTTGGTTGATGTAGTTAGGCGTGTATGCTGGTCACTCAACCAACGATGCGGTCATGATAAAAGGGCAATGACTGTGGAGGAAGCATGGTCTGCAAGGATCGTGACATTTTTCCGGTAGGTGTAAGGGGTATGGTGTGAGGATATGTATGTTTGTGTGTATGTCAAATACAATGCTTCGTCACAGGAGGGAGAACTACTTAAGTGATGTAAATGTTTTCATTTGTAACTAGATACACGCAGTCTACATATGTTATTGCAAATTTAGACTAATAAATGTCTAATTAAAATGCCAGGTAAAAATTGGAAGAGGTGGGATTTTCTACAGGTGGTGAATAAGGGTAAAAAAAAACGGTCACCAAAATATTGTAAAAAATGACTCTTTTGGCCTTGGTACGTTTGCGTTAGTTTTTATTATTTAAGTATAAATATTAAGAAACCTCTAGTACAATTGTTAATAATTTGTCAGTATCGGGTTCCAATTTCCAATATTGCATGAATCGAGATTCAAGAGTAAGCCCGATCATCTTTTTTATCACTAAATAAATAAATTCTCCTGGACAAGTTACTCAAATTGAATCTATCCCCTAAGTAAACAAATTACCTATATGCTTGTATTATGGGTGTTAGTCAATTATTCTATAACATAGAAATACTTAAATAGACACCAGAATAAATTTATTAAACATCCCGACCCGGAAATGCAGACATCCAAATGTTTACCACACAAATGACTGCCGGTTCGGGAATCGAACGCGAGCCTCGTGGTTGGCCGATGTAGTTAGGCGTGTACGCTAGCCACTCGACCAACAAGGCGGTCAAATCAATATATACCTATAGCCCACTATTCCTGTCGCACCATTGACTTACGAGCGTTAGAAGTCAGAAACGAATTGCTTCATGTCGTTCACAAGGGTATCGATTACGTATATTATGTGGTCATCCGTTAGTTATTTGAGCAGTTGACCACGTGGGTTTGATAGTCAGAGAAACATAAACCACAATAGTAAAGTATGTACACACACCTCAAATAATATGCCATATAAATTACTGATTATGTTTTTGCTGCTACTGGCTTTTGGCACATTGGCTATGGAATATGGAAAACATATTTTTTTATGATTTTGGAAGGCAAACAAGCAGACGGATTTCCTGATGGTAAGAAATTTCCGCCGCCTAGAGACACCAAAGGTGGTGATGGTGTGTTGTCAACCTGAGGCCGGGATGTTAGGCCTCGAGTAAAAATGAATTAACCGGCTACCTTATCCTCCGAACCGGAACACGTCATGACGTTATGGCGGCAGGAATAGGTAAGGCGGTGGTACCAATCCGGGTGAGTCGATGCGAAACTCTACCACCTAGTATTATTGAATAAATAGGGTACCTAATCCTGATATTTTTTTATCAATCGAACTACGTAATACAAATAAGGTAATCGTGGCGTTATGGCCGGTTGGCAATAGGCTTGCTACCTATCATATTTAACCGACTACAAAAAAGAAGTAGGTTCTCAATACGACTGTATGTTTTTTTGTACGTCTGTTATTCGATTACTCGGCAAACAGTCAACTGACTTTTATTGTTGGAAGAATGAGCCACTTATAGCTTACTTGTCCCTGGAGAAACACTGTTCCAACTTCCAGGTTTGAGCTGTCCTTCCTGATAACACCCACTTCGTCAAATCACACAAAATCAAATATAATCAATGGATGTTACGGGCTTTAAAAAATTTTCAGACTTGCATTTTTATTCTCAGCGAACCCTTTCGTGACCTGTAGCACAAATAACGTCAAAGGTGCGCCATATTGGATTTAAAGTGAGATCATACTATTTTAGTATAAAGAAAATTGGATTTTTCCAATTTTCTAATTCAAAAAAATGTTGGTCGGGATTGGAAACGTGCTCGGTTGGCGATAGGCTTGCCACCTATCCCATTATGGGACTTAGTATCTTCCCTGCCCTGCTTGCCCTGGTTGTGCCTCTGCCTACCTCTTCGGGGATATGGGCGTGAAGATACTTTATTTTTTTCATATTATTTTCGGCAAACCCTTTTACTTAACACCCATATTGTCGAAGTGCATTAAAATAACTATTCCAAAATCTTGGATGGTCCGCCATATTGGATTTAGAATGACGTCACATTATTTTTCGAGTTGATCTCAACGAGACCTATCATTAATTGATACCCATATTGTAGAAGTGCATCAAAAAAATATTGTTCCGCTATCTAGAATGGTCCACTATATTGGATTTAGAATGACACCACATTAATTTTCAAGTCGCTCTCGTTAAGCTCTTTTCTTTGATACCCATATTATCCTCGTGTTGGTCCGGGCTCCTTTGCAGAATAGAAGGCAGATGCCTTCCTGCCAGGAAGCAATGACTTTTCCTCACTAACACCATGACATCTGACTAGGTGTCCTTCGCCTTGCCTATTCCTGCCGCCGTAACGTCAACGCTTGCCATTGACGTGTTCCGGTTTGGAGGATAATGTCGCCAGTAAACTTACTTTTGCTCGAGGCGTAGCATCCCGGCCTCAGATTGGCGACAGACCATTACCACCTTTGGTGTCTCGAAAAATAATGTGACGTTTCACGCCACATTATTTTTCTGTTGCTCTTAACTAGTTCTTTAATTTGATGCCCATATTGTAAAAGTTCATTTAAAATAACGATTCTGACATCTTGGATGGTCCGCCACATTGGATTTAGAATGACGTCACATATCTTATCGTGCATTATCATCGAAACTAAATTTCGTGACATTTGACACTCAATACTCTCTACCTACCCTACAAGAAACTTGTCGTGAAGATTTATATGTGTTCATATTTCATTTCTGTTATTTCTGTTGTTACAGTTATTATTATCTATCGCAACCCTATTTTTAAGCAGGATCCAGTTATAGATAATTACAACATTTAATTAAATTTGTTTAGCTATTTCGCAGTTTATCCCGAACACATATTGTGACTGGAGATTTTTGTAGGGCGTCCTACGGCTATGTGACGTAGAGGGAAAGTACCTTAAATTATGTGGGCTACATCATTGAAGATAACTTGTGCTTCAGAAATGGTTTTGCAGGTATACTTAACTCAAAGTATACTTTAAAAACTACTTTTCGTATCATGATAATAAAGAACCACCACAGTTTCATGACCTACCTTTAATCTAAATCGGTTTGGTGTTAGTTGATTAATCGTGTAACAAACACACAAAAAACTAACAGTCGAATTGATAACCTGATTATTTTTGGAGTAGGTTAAAAATACAACGCCAACACTTACTGAAACCAGTAATGCTGCGAAGCCTAAATATCACTTTACGGCCCATCACATACATTCGGAAATTTGTTACGGAATTCCGTTTGGAAAAAAATTCGAATGCATAAATGCATTATGCATAAATTTTAAATTTAAAAACCCCCGACACAAAAACTTGTTTTTCGTTAAAAAGTACAAAAAAATCGGTTAATCTCCCCACTTTCATCCCCCACAACTTTGAAACGGCTCAACCGATTTTCGTCAAACATGTCTAAGAACACTCGCACATAAGTTACCTGTAATACAAAAAAAACTAAACTGAAATCACTGCATCCCTTCGGGAGTTATGATGCCACAAACAGACACTTCAAACTTAGAACACCCCTCTTTTTGAGTCGGGGGTTAAAAATAAGAGACTCTTTAAGAAACACGTTGTTCTTATTATCGACGATATTGTTTTCTTTTGTCTGTCCACTGTCCAAGGTTGGATCTATGTAGGTCAGACGAGCACCAGACAAACGCCGTCTTATCTGAATGCGCAACTCAGATATGCTAACTTGACGATTATCAAGTTATTTAATCTAATGCAACCTTGAAGGAAAGATTATTGAGTTTATAAAAAAAACACAAACACTGGGTTTACAAACAGTCTACATTTAACCAAAAGTGGGACCAGTTATAGTGGCACATTTAAACAAATAAATCTGCCCCACAGGTGAATAACGACCTATCCGCACATTAGTCACAAGGTTCGATCTCCAGCCTCTCCTACAAAAATTTTCCTCACTAAACATTGACCCAGAGATTTTAAGAAGATGATTAATAAGCTTTTTAGCAGCCTGTTTCGCGTTTGCAGCTCTTGTTGTTGTTCTGCAGCCATAAACGGTGGTGGTTGTTTACTATTAGGCAGCATACACATTTGTAAGATTATTCTTCCTATAAATAAAAAAAGAAATTCGTATTAAGCGGAAAATACACTGGACGTACTAACGGAGTAGCCTGCGATGATCTTACGCTATCAAACATTAGATACACATACTGTTAATAATGCATGTTTTTTACCCCCACACTAACAAATAAGTGATAAAATTATGTACTCTTACTATTTTAAGTTTCATTAAAAACCACTAGTCGGATCATGATACAACTAATATCCTATTTTTCGAAATAGTTTACCTAATAAAATAGTTGGAGTCGGTTTTTGCACTTTTACTGCGCCTAATTATGACAAATTAGCGACTCTTTAATCGAGGCTCTTTTTAAACTGAAAACTTTTTAGCGGCGTTGTTCATTTTTTGTAGCAATTAAAAAAATTTCAACTTGCGTTAACTCACTTAACCTGATTGAAAATTCATAAAATCGCTACGTAGGTAAAGTAAAACATGTAATCGCCGTAATTCATATTGTGACTTTCGTGACTCACAAAAAAAAGGGGAGTCGACAACAAATCATACCTCAAACTTTATACTAACCACAAAATGTTGGCCCGTTTGTTTAACAAACGAAACGTGCAGGTAAAAAAATCCATAGGTACGTATCCAGTTTACTATACAAAAACAGTTATCTTTTCTATTTTCTAAAAAATAACAGTAACATTTATACAAATACAAATTTATACAAATACACAAAAACAATTTTTTCTTCACAATGTTTCTTGAAATATAACAGTAATATTTACATAACAATGGAAAATTGTACTGACAGTGCATTGGCCACGAGACGAACAAAGTCCGCACTGCCAGACATCACGACCTACATCCGGCTGATATAAACTTAACACGCGTGTTTCAACGCTTACACAAAAACAGTTTTTGTTTTTAATGTTTCTAAAAATATAACAGTAATATTTATATAACAATGGAAAATTGTATTGACCGTGATATAAATAAAATCTGATATAAACAAAAAAGCTAATACAAACTTTACACGTTTGTTTTAACGCCTAGACCTGTATTTCAGGGCACGCTTACTAATATCTTATTACTAACTTCCACTCACGGCTTCGCTCGCGTACTAAAGATCATTTTTTATGAATTGCAGCCTATGTGTTATTCTAAATATAATTTTACTGATTTAAGATAATATTTATTATTGAAAGCCATTGAGTGTTTTTATATCAAGGTTTAAGCAGTAATCTCCAATAAAGAGCACTACTCGAAATTAAAGAAAATGCACTGTTTATTATTCTATTAAAATTACCATGACTACGCGAAAGGGGGATTCGTTTTTATACATATAGATTTTTGACGATTTTTTAGTCTTTATTTTTAAACCACAAATCATTACCTAATTATGCTAGGACAAATGTTTTTTGATTAGAATATTAAACAAATTAAGTATATCAATTCATTTAATATTACAAATAAGCATTTCGTTAAAAAATATCAAACGTTTATTAAACAACTAGCTTCCGTCCGCGACTCCGTCCGCGCGGATGTCGATCTAAAACTGAAAAACTAAGATTTTTTTCTACGTATTTTTCCGAGATAAAAAAGTATCCCATTTTATGCTCAGGATAATAAGGTATATACCAAGTATTATACCAAGTTTCGTCGGAGTCGAACCGTTAGTTTTCCCGTGATGCCTGAACATACAGACAGACAGACAGACAGACAAAATGTTTTTAATCACATATTTGGGTTTGGTATCGATCTAGTAACACCCCCTGCTATTTATTTTTTCAATATTTTCAATGTACAGAACTGACCCTTCTACAGATTTTTTATATGTATAGATTTCAAATGATAATGATTCATATTCCATTTACGATAGTCATCTCCAGAGCCTTTACCATGAGTTTGTATAGATTACATTCAGTAAGTTACATGTGTCGAAATCTGTGCGTAATTTTAGAAAAGCTTGCATATGTTATTTTCAATTGGTTGCGTAGCCTGGGTTCTGCTACGAATAGGCCTACGACAATTTTCTATTTCGACTACGACATTAGTACTGAGTAACTTCAAAAATGGAAATTTAATAATTCAACTTGTTAATAAATGTAAATTCTTAAATTTCTTTCTTCGTCAATATAATAATATGAAAATAAAACAATTGTTTTACTGTAAAGTTATGTCTTATATAAAGTAAACAGCAGTATCTACTCATAATAATAAAAAAATATCTCTTCGATTGTACCCTAATGCCGGCTTGACCGATGGTGACGAATATAGCAATGCCAGATAGTTGATTTTACAATAAGCAGGATACTTTTTAGTTCGATAAAGTATTCCTAGGAAGAAATAAAAACTGTCACCGTCCTAATAAACATAGATAAAAGCACTTAAAGGTATACGTAGACATAGTTTTTAAATGACTGTGATACAGACTCAACTTAAACCTTGGTCTACTTTAGTCAAGTCTATTAGTAATTAATAATTAGTAACTGATAATTAATAATTATTAATTGATAATTGATAGTTAACAATTAATAATTGAGAATTAATAATTTTCCATGAGTTACGTTTAAAGCTGCGAACGTTGGCTAGTCAGAATAAAGTTCATTGAATATAATAAGTCCAGACATCTGAGGGCATCTTTAATGTTAATACAGGTTATCAGCAGGACAGCCAAGTCTAGTTACGGTTGGAAAGGTTTAGTTAATATTAGAGTATATTGGTTTTGAGAAGTTCTGCAGTTTAAGGGGATAAGAATGGAACTTTTTATTTTAGTGCCCTAAATTTTGACAAATATGTTAAATTTCAACTATACTTGCCTCTATAGTCTTACGGTCTGGTGTTAGGCCTGACTTCATGAGATTTCGGGTTGGATTTCCAGGCGGAAAACCAAAATTGCCTGGGGTTTGGGCAAGTGGCCGGTTGGCACTTATCGTTAGGATTGCCGTCTACCACAGTTTGGAAATTAGTGTCTTCGGATATACGTGCGTGCATTGGCTGTAACCCCACCTACCGCTTCGGGGATATAGGCGTGACTATACTTGGATAAAATTTTTCCGCTTGTGTTAGCTGACTGAATGACGGCTAGAAATACTTTCCAGGTTTGTGCTTACATAATATTTTTACTAAAGCGAGGCAACGACCATATCTTCCGATAGTAAAATAATATTCTTTTTGGTTTGTGATAGTTCAGCAAGCAAACTCAAGGGTCTCATGATAATTGAGTTTTAAAATCAAAACCCCTTGAGTTTGTACGCTGAACAACCTAAATGCTAAAAACTGAATTGGTATGTCCCATGGCCTATAGACAACATAGATGACACCGGCGTGTCGCTGTCCTGAGGCCATGATGTTAGGCTTACATTTATAGTCTACCGACTACCCTACTCTCTGGACCGGGACGAGTCCTGCCGCCATGCAGGAATAGGTGAGGTGATGAATTCCTACCCGGCCAAATGCATGGCGCTCTACCACCAGTGCCCTTTTTGTTCCTGACCTATATTTTAACCTGTGCTAGCCTTTTAGGAGTTGCCTAGCAGACAGATGGTTTACACTACTCAGAATTATTTAAGACACTTATTTTACTACATTAGCCCTTATATACATGTCGATGGTATTTTCGTCGTCCGATTATGCGAAGAATACAGAACTATCACGAAGTAATTAGAAATGTTAACCTAGGTGGTAGATTATCTTGTTATTATTGTCTTCCGGTGAAGAGTAGCAGTATGCTAAGCCTTGGTTTAGCAATTCACCAAATTATCTATTATACGATGTGGTAAGGTTTGGAACTATCATTCTTACTAGAATTAGTTTACTGTAGACAGGTATTGTTAAAATACCTGCTGTTTTCTACATAGAAATCGTTCCTATTAACCTGTATGAGTTGTCAAACGCTGACCTATAAATTTCTGTAATTAATGACTTGCAATTTTCCATCAAAAGCTTGAAGCGCTCCTTGATCAGTTGTGTTCGTAGTTTTATACCTCCTGAACGTTACCATATCCTCATCCTGATTTTTTTCGTATTTTAGATTTTGTGATTCAATTGTTATAAACTGCACAAAACTTATAAATGCAAAAACTTTTTGTTGATTTCATAAAAGAAGTTTTAAAGTAATAATTGAATTCTGAAAGCAAATAATATGTCAGACGACTTAACACCGCTAAACACAGCAAGATCTAGAGCTCCAATAGATGAAGCTGGAGTTCTTTGGTGGAATATCTATGAAGATAAAACAAAAACTAATGACAGGACTTCGAATACAGACGATAATGAAAATTATAAAGATGCACAACTAAAAAACAAATCAACTAATACAGAATCAGAAATAATTGAACATATTGATAAGTTTGAAGAAATGGTGTTTGAAAAGCCGCATCCTAAAGACATAGTTCTCAGGAAGTGGAAAGAAAAACAATCCAAGGAAAGATTCGATAAAGCGAAAAGAGCTATTATAATGGCAATAAAAGAGAAATGCAAAAATCAACCAGGAAAACTGAGCCCTTATACCGAAACTCGTAAAGAAAGGAATATGAATGATGTCCCAACGATTATTATAACGAATGCGGATGTCGAAGACACGTCAAATTTGAAAGCAAAAAGTGATCAGGATAATTTGGACTTTGTTCTAAAAGATGGTAAAGTTGAAATTGGAGATATAGGGATTGACAACGTAGGTCACGCAATGAAGCTTCAGATGGGGCCAGGTGGTGAGCTGGCACAGTGGAGGCTCAGTGCTCGCGGTAGTAGGGCGGCGGGCGCGGTGGGCGGATTACGCTGGCTTCTGAACCAAGAAATGCCGGTAAGTTGAATAACATATTTTGCTTGCCGGCTTCTATTAAAATAAAAAAGAATCTCCTATAGTAAGAAACACCTTTATATACTGCGTAAAAAGGTGGTTTTAAGAAATGACCAGTCAGACTGACATACGCGGGATATTTTTTTTCTATTAAGAAGGCATTTGGGCATGTTTTTGACATGCTAGTAACTGTTATTTTCCAGTTTATGGGATACTCTAGTCAGTGCTTGTTATAGCAGTCTTGATGTTTTAGAAAGTATTTTAGCAACGTACTGTTATCAGCTGACAGTTAGAGTCTCAGGAAGTGATAAAATCAGGAACTCTATCGGTCAAACAAAAAGACTTCAATTATATTTGAATCGGTCATCAATTACAAAAATCTTACACAAAATTGTGACTTAATAAGAGATTAAATATTGACAGAACCCTTTGAATGTGTCCGTACATGCTTGTTTTTTTTTCAGTACCTAGGTACTGCATAAGCCCAAAATTAAAAAAAAAGTTGTTAGTCCCTTACAAAACCTATAAGTTGGCCACCTCGTCTGTCAAAGAAATAGCTTACACGCCTACCTAACTGCTAGACTTGGGTTCGATTCCCGACCTTTGTGTGATGAACATTTATACGTCAGCATTTCTAGGTTTGAATGCTTATTATATTTAGGCTGGTACTAATTTCTGTAAGTGTTTTTATTCATTAGTATTGTTTAGAAGCCAGATTAGTTCGTGTAATTTGTCCAAAGATATAATAAGAACCATCTTGATCACGTCAGCTATCAAACAAAGAATCCGCAACAAAATCGGTCAATTCATTCAGTTACTTCGTCACAGACAAGTACACACTTCAAAGTTATAAAACCTTTTTTCCCCTTATTCAAAGTAGAGTATCTTCACGTCCATATCTCCGAAGAGGTAGGCAGAGCCACAACTAGGGCACCCACTATTAGCCGAAGACCCTAAGTTCCACAATGTGATAGATGGCAAGCCTATCGCCAACCAATCACATCCAATCTCGAGCAATTTTTTTAATAGAAGATTGGAAAAAACAAATTTTCTTTTTGTTTCCCGACTCGGGTATCAAAACCGGGACCTTATGAAGTTTTTTTTTATGATATTGGAAGGCAAACAAGCAGACGGATTTCAGGAAACGAAGACGGATTGGTAAGAAATTCACGCCGCCTAGAGACACCATAGGTGGTAAAAAGGTGCGTTGCCAACCAGGGGCCGGGATGTTAGGCCTCGAGCAAAAGTAAGTTTACCGGCTACCTTACCCTCCGAACCGGAAGACGTCATGACGTTATGGCGCCAGGAATAGGTAAGGCGGTGGTACCAATCCGGGCGAGTCGCTGCGAAACTCTACCACCTAGTCAGAATTCACGGTGTTAGTGACGGTGAGCCTTTGCTCGCCTTTTACGAGCTGCCTGGCAAGGAAGGCAGATGGTCTATTTCTAGAAAGGAGCCCGGACCAACACGGGGAAAACAATCAAGTCTAACATCTGGACCGCTAGAGTCCACAGAGGCTTTTTATATTAGACCATCGATGTCCTGTATGGCAGCTCACAAGAGGCGTGCAAAAGCGATGCCGGTTATTACCAACATAACCACTAATGGTATGGTAGAGTGGTTTTGCAGCACCTTGCCCGTGTAGAGATCCACCGCCTTACCTAATCCTGCCGCCATGTTCCGGTTAAGAGGGTTGAGTAGATTTACACAATTGGCCTAACACTCGGCCATGGACTCAGACATGATCACAGGACAGCCACACATCTATAAAATCTATGATAGTAATAAATAATAATAACAATAAATAATAATAATCATCCCTGGACAATTTACACAAATTGAACCTAACCCCAAACTAAGCAAATTATATTGTTGTGTTATGGGTGTTAGTCAACGATACTAATACATATACATACTTAAATAGATACCAAAATAAATTTAATAAACACCCAGACCAGGAAATGCAGACATCTAAATGTTCATCACACAAATGCCTGCCCCCGTCGGGAATCGAACCCGAGCCTCACGGTTGATCGACTACGGATTTTCGCGGAGCCACGATTTCGATGTCTTTGCTATAAAAAATACTTTTTACGTCGGATTAAAAATGACTCGGGCTTGGATTTTATTTTGTTCATAACACGTTTTGATTGTTCATATTTTTCATGTATTATTATGATTGTAATCTTCATTCACGTGTATTAATCACAATCGACTGCTTAAGTAGTATTCAGGGTCACGTTAAATAAATTATACATTAGGTGCTAATATTAATAAGTTGTAACCCTTTTGTTAGTCCAATGCAAATACTACAGTGAAGTGTCATCTGAATCCGTTCTGAGCCTTACCAAGAGTTGCTATAGATTACGCACGGTAAGTTCCGTGTCGAAATGTTTGACACTTGTGGTTTAAAAATGTGTTTCTCTTAGTTACCAAGAGAGGCGCTGTTCAAAGTTTTCATACAAATAATTTACAGAGACGTTAGCGAGTATTGTAAACTTGGCGAGCCGTAAACTCATGGTAAGGGCTCAGTTGTTTTTTCGAGAGAGTAAGAAACATGTGTTTATTCTAACAAACTTTAATATTTAATTATAATTATTATGCTATTAGTAGGATAAGGCTAGGTGTTGTCCATGGTTTCGCCTACATATTTTATTTATTTATTGCACCTACAAATGATGAACGATCAAAATAAAACAAAAAAACCAAGTCAAGTGTTACTCTAATTACCGGTACAAATTAACAATTTAAAGTAACTTAACAATTTATTTAACAATAATATTAAGTTAACAATAAACAAAATTAGCAATTTATTCAAATGAATCATTTACCTGAATTAAAACTCTTAAGTAACATATTTTTCTTAATTAAAATATAAATTAAATTAAATATGTCTAACCTTAAAAATTAGTTATTATCACTACATAGTATAAAATAAAGTCGCTTCCTCTGTCCTTATGTCCCTTTGAAGATTTTGATGCGGATTTTTTTAATAGATAAAGAGATTGAAGAGGAAGGTTTATATGTATATTTTATTACTGTGCGAAGCCGGGTCGGGCCGCTGGTAAAAGGTGGTGGTTGTTTTTTTGTTACCATTGCAACATTGGTATTAAATGAAAGCTAGCATAAAGATCAATTCAAAAATATATGTATATGATGTCATGTTAATTGCTTATTATTGTACTACCTTAAGTAGATGCAGAAGCACTCGTAAATAAATTTGAAACGCAAGTGAAGCCGCGGTAACGCCTTGTTAATATTACTATTTTGTCTATCTCGCCTTGTTTAAAAATGGTTTAAAAAATGAAAGGAAATCCATTTGTTTGCACAACTTCTCAACATATGTCACTTATTAGGATGTGAAGACCCCACCACCCACAAATGGTTATTGGATTATACCACAAGCGCAGACGTAACTAGGTAGTAGTAGCTTCTGTTGATAGGCACGTATTTCCTATTTCTACCTCCGTAACGTGAGTGCTTACCACTGTCATGTTCCGGTCTAGAGGGTAAGCCAGCTAGATTGCAAATTTGCACATGCCGGTTAAGAATTAAGATCCTGCGAATAAAAAAGCGAAGCTCCAGTTACATCTATAGGCGACAGTTGTCTCTTACAATTACGACATCTTTCTAGTTCGATATCGTACTAAAAAACAATGTTATCAAAACTACAACTAGACAAAACTAGAACTCGATCGCTTGCCGGAACCCCAAAACATTTTATCTATGGCCGTGAATCGCGGGCTACGTGACCAATGGCCGCCTATCTAATGTCCTGAAAACAAATATGTTTTTATTAAAATTTCCATTATGTTCACAATTACATAAAAACAATACTTTTAATTTTTTAGATTTTCTTTTATTTAGCGTAAGTTCTTACACGCCATATAATGGAAATATGGCCACTCGTTGGCCATATTTACCACATAGGCCGATTTTATTAAATCGACTCTTACCATGAAATACCTCAGAAAAACCAACTAAATTTTCAGTAACACATGAGTCAGAGATACCTTAGATTATTATATAACAGACACACAACAGTAATTACTAATACACAATTATATAAACCCAATACTTACCAAGTATAATTTTGTAGTGCGATGTGACTTTTCCTGCCTTGCGACGTTATCGGGCTGGCGATTGACATGTGGTGGAAGGCGAGTGTTCCGTCCTTATAGCACGCATAGTCCTTCTTGCTAATGCGTACGTTGTATGTAGGATTGCAAAAGTTTGGAAAATAATAGGTAGTGGCCATATTAAACGGCTGGCCATATTTGACCCAGGTTTTGACCAGGTGACCTTATGTTGACATAATATATATGACAAAAATTTAATTTTTATTTGTCATTTCAATTTGATTTTAAGTTTATACCTATCAAAAACTTACCATAATCATTTTAAATCCCTACAATGTTTAAAGTGACTATCCAAAAAGATAGTGGTTTTTTGTATCTTATATTTTTTAAAATTTTTATTTAGGTAATAAAGCTTTTTAATAAATTTATTTATTTTATTTAAAATAGAAATACTTTGTTTTATTACGTACTGTTAATATGGCCAGAATATGGGCATATTTACATACACTATCGGAAATATGGCCAATTTCCCATGTTCTAAAAATTTGTTTTTATCTCAAAATGCGTTGCAAATCTCTCTTATTTTAGATGTAAACATGTTAGTTAGATAGATTTTACGTCAAACGAGATAGAAAATAATAGACATATTATGTACTAGGTTGTATAGAAAAATAGTTATCAAACCTTAACGTGGCCATATTTGACCCATATACCTTATATGTCACATATATGTTAACTACGAGATGGGATACTTATTACACCGCCATACTTTTCCTTGCCGCCAAAACTTGAGTTCAAGTTTTAAGCTAGGGCTGCCAGTAAATTGATTGATGTTACAGCCTTAAACATTTGACATTCGTTTTTAAAGCCAAACTATTTACACCATTGTTACTGATACTGCTCTAATTTCTACGCAAATAAACAGGGTTATCAAGGGCAAAGATATTTTAGTTAATCTTATCGTAAGTAATTTTCGGCGGTTTGATTACAATGGCGGACTTTGACCACAGACAGTCTGCACGAGGATTGTGAACGTTAGGTGTCAATTGTCATTGTCTATGATCACTAATGACATTAATTAAAAAAGTCGATAGCGGGTGCGGCTTTATTATTGACTTTTGGTGATCAAACCTAATAATATACATACTTACATATCTTCACGCCTAGGCCCTTACGGGATAGACAGTGAGTGTCAAGTGCCAAATCTCACGATACTTGCAGACTTTCTTGGCTTTTTCTACATTCAAAAGGAAGGGGATTTTGAGTATACAGACAAAGACCTTTTTGTTCACCGGTCACACCGGTTTCTGAAACTTTTGACAACACTCTCGGATATCAGCGATTTGATCGTGCAATGTCAACCTTGGTTTCCCTAGTTACCTACATCCATCCACATTCGCATTGTAAATTTGGTTTATCAATATTTCATTTTTCATTATTTCCACATAATCGAAACCAGTGGAGCATGGCCCTACCTAATTTTGGCACCAACACTTTCTTTTAATCCTACTCTTTTTTGGATCTCACTCTTACGAATCCGGTCAGCTAGCGTAACACCACAGATTTTCCGTAGCGCTCTAATTTCAACTGCATTTATCATACTCACTATCACATTTTTGGACATACCCAACTCTGGCTTATCTAAAAGAAAATGATAGGACAATCACAGAATTTTACTTTTTTTTATTGAGAATTTTACTCAAAACCTCGCTTTGAAACAGAATTAGTAATATAATTATATTCTAGTTGAATTTTGCTGCTAGTATACATATAATTAGTAGCTAGGGGCTAGGGTTCCTTTCCGTAAACTACTTATTCTTGCTACGAATATCTGCCATAGTCATGATCAGGAGGGTTACTCTTGAGTCTCGAATTCATGCAAATTGGAAATTGAAATCGGATATGTCATTTCAGGTGCTTTTAAACGCAGTATTAGCGGATTATCTATTAGCATTTAGTTGTCAGATTTTTTAGGAACTAAATGTGAATAATCCGCAAGTACTGTACTCAAAGGTACCGAAAATGACATCTCGAATTTTAAATTTCAATTTGCAAATCGAGATTCAATAGCAACCCTACAGATTTCACTGTTGTCGTTTGCCAGTGGTTTATGCTAGGGTTTATGTTTCCAGTTTTCAGCCTTTATGATACCAGCATCAACATTATCCTTAAGTTTTTCCTAAATTATTATTTGGTACAGTTTGGTGACAACCGGCTTTGTGCTCAAAATTCTACGATAAATGGGCGTTAGTGCACACTATTTATAAAAAAATAGATACTTCAATTTTTTTAACTGAGAAGTTCAGTACCCTGCAATTACATTTTTAGGTATTCTGATAGGACCTGTTACTTTTTTCTGTTATTTTTCAGCAGCTTTTCTCAGATCTTTTAATAGGTGAAACTACTTTTATCAAATGGTACTAAGTGTTTGATGTGTCAAATTTACTTAAAAACAGTGATGTGTAGTCAATTTACAGCCAGTATTAATAACCTGTCTAAGATAAAAGCTAGTGCTATTTTAGATCACTTACCAGGCAACCACTATTATTTTTCAATAATTAATAAAAATATTTTAGGAACAAACCTCCAGTAGGCCTTCCTTTATCTGTAGACAGTTTATTATTAATGCCCATTAATGAAATCAACATTTCGATAAGTTCACATAAGATTCCCCTGTGTTGGTTTGGGTCTGGTGAGTGGAAAAGACCATCTTCCTCTCTGCCACGCAGGTCTTAAGAGGCGAGCATAGGTTAAAGTATAAGTCATCACTAACAAGATCTGGTGGTAGGAGTGTATCCCATCTAGCTTGATAACTTGGCCGGCGCCGGGAAAAAAATGTTTCAAAAATTAGGAGGCGTATCGTCTTTTCTCTCACGTTACCGGGGACGATGGCACTTGATTTATGTCATTTGGCCCGGATAAACATATCAAATACCGGGTCAATTAAAACTTTTTTGACCATTTGGCGCCGGGCTAAGTCACCGGGCCAGATGGGACACACTCGGTTTTAGAGTGCTGTGCAGCTGCTTGAAGTGGTACTCGTTCAACAGCTAATCGATTTTGATGGTTCTTTATTGAACAGATAGGTCATGATTCTGAGGTGTCACTAGTTCGAGATAGTCTGAGTAGTGTCGTTATTGCTAATGTTAATTATGCTGAACTTGTAAACGAAACTTTATGGAATATTAACTTAAAAACTACTGGTAGGATGTTGATAAAATGTATGTAGTACCAACTCAGAATAATTTATTATCTTTCGAGACAATGTAATCTGGTGTAGTGGAACACCAGGTAGTCCGAACGAAGTTTTTTTACGGAATTTCGTTCCAGAAAGAACAATCTATTCGCAACGTACGACCTAATAAAATAGTTATATACGGTTTTTGCAGTTTTATTACGCTTTATTATATGTTAATTAATTAATGAAAGTTATTTCCCAACTAATTATATAGATTATTGCGTAAATGACATCCGGGTAAAAGATAATTGCTTCCCCTTAACGTCACGCTGCTGTCACGTGGGGGCAGAGAGCATGATAGCTTTAACATTACGGCAATTCACTAATTATGTTATTACATAAACTTCTCTGTCTTATCTTGTTTACAGAGTATGTTGGTTGTTGTGTTAGTAGGTAATGCTATTAGGTAATACGAACAAATTCGACTATAGTCTAGTTTTTATATAACGGAAACGCAAATAAGATTTGGTATTGATAAGCAATTGGCAGTTTATAAACAACAATCGTATTTTGCTATGGCAATCCCCTTGCATGAGTAAGTTTACTGGCCACATTACTCATCAATCCGAATTCCGAAACACATAATAAAAAAATATCTTCACGTCCATATCCCCGAAGTGGTTGCCAGAGGCACAACTAGGGCACCCACGACTAGCCGAAGACACTAAGTCCCACAATGTGACAGGTGGCAAGCTTATCGCCAACCGGGCACATATCCAATCCCGAGCAACTCTTTCTTTTTTATTAGAAAATTGAAAAAACCCAATTTTCTTGTAGTTGCCCGACCAGGGATTCGAACCCGGGACCTCATGCAGTCAAGATTAACCACAGAACCGCTAGACCACAGAGACGATAATTAATTTGTAAACAGGAACATGTTGTAGTTTTGGCTCCAACAAGAGAAAGATAATCGTATTTTTTTTGTAACTATTGAATTTTGTGTGCGTATTGAGTGAAGTTAGTTATTTTGGTAGCATTGTTTACAATTTAATTCAGTTATTATTAAGTATACAAGTGAAGCATTCATGAAGAAATTAGTGAAAGTATTTCCTCGTCTTCGCTAAATCTCACTTAATGAGCTTGAGTCAGAAGGCCAATTTTTTTACTGACTATCTATCTATATCTAGTCTATCAAGACTTTCTATGACGACTCGTGCCTAATTTTCAATAATTCAAGCCCGATTTCTCTAAATCGGGTAACTTGATATAAACTTGAAGTTGAATAATAACAGAGGGTAACGCCAATGCCAAAAATTAAAAAAAAAAACAGGAAATCTTTTAGTGGCCCGAAAAGAATTGGTGGAATCATTCAAATTTCATGTCCTGGATTCGAGCCCCGGGTTGATCAACAAAAAGAAGGATTGTGTGTGCGTGTGTCTGGCTAGTTCTTGGTGCCCTGGTTGTTGCCTTCGCTGCCTGAAGATACGATAGTTAACGGTAGATAGGGATAAATTAATTTATATTCTAAATATTTTTTGTATTAATAAACAATCATGTAATCAATACAATAAACAGTTATAAAATGTAATAGTAAGTAAATAATTAAACTAACTAATTTGATTAATAACTATTAAGATATTTGCACGCCACAAGTTGGTAGAATATGTAGAAACACCTAAATTATTTTGTAACATCTTTGTAACACTCATATTCCGCAAATAAATATTTTTTCTTTCTTTCTACTATTTTCTCAAAACCAGAAAACGAGAATAGCGAACACTGCTATTATAACGTCAAGAAAATAGCTAATGCAGTCAAAAATCCAGGGTTTTCCCAGGACGTGACTGGTGGTCAAGTTCACGGTATTAATGACCAGATAACCTTTGCTCAGCAGCAGCAGCAGCTTTGTGTCACCACTCACCGCTAAAGCTAAACTAACTTCAAAATTAAATTATGTTTCTTTATCGAATAATTATTTATTTTGTTATTAATGATTATATTGAATACTAGCTCAACCGGCGAACTTCGTACCGCCTTAGCGTAGCAATGATAGAATGATAGAAGAATAGTAGAAACTACTTTATTTTGTATAGCTGACCTATCTTACGTATGAGTACCTATTCAATTTGAACTGCAAAATTAAATGTATATTTTTCAATATTTCTGAGAGATTTTCTGAATATTTTTTTCCGTAAGAACTTTCTCCTAATTATGACAAATACAACAACTTTTTTTGTTGTATTTGTGTTAATTAGTGAAATCGGTCCAGCCATTCATGCGTGATGCCGTAACCAAGTAAAACGGGTTTCATTTTTGTATATTATATAGATTAATTATAATATTTGTCTAGGGGAATTTACAAGAGATTATGGGAATTTTAGGGGTTTTTTTATTTCAGCGTTGGGGAGAAAAAATTCTGAGAGTTGGGAACACTGCGATGGACAGACAACCTATGCTTTTGGAGAATTGCAGTATCAATAAGGTGTTCGAGTGTTCGACTACGACTCCGTAATAGGAATATACCGCACTGTCGTGTTTTAGTTTCAATCCTTACGACTTGAAATTTTCACCTAACGATAATGTTACGTTGGTTACAATGATTGCCACTTCTGGATAGGTTAGACGTGTTTAGCGCATGCTCTACTAATATTATAAAGATGAAGAGTTTGTTTGTTGCTTGAAAGCTCTAATCTCAGGAAAAGGTAACATAGGCTTACCGTCACTAACATCGTGACATTTGACTAGGTGGTAGAGTTTCGCAGTGACTCGCCCGGATTGGTAACACCACTTTACCTATTCCTGCCGCCATGACGCCCGTGCTTGCCGTTGATGTGTTCCGGTTTGAAAGGTAAGGTAGATCGAGGGATTTTTTCCTATTTTTTTCAATACAAACTATTATTGGCCGTTAATGTCAAGAGATACAAAGTTTGCCGGGTAGGCTAGTATTAAATATATAGAAATGAATCACCGAAATGTATGTATGGGCATAAAGTCCGACCGACTGGAGCTATTTGGCTAATTTTAGTTTTGAATTATTTGTGAAAGTTCAGGAAAGCTTTAAAAGATAAAAAATGGAAAAAAAAATCAGGCAAATAGGAAAAATACTATTTTATTTTTTCCCATATAAACTAAACTGGTGGAACAAAGTTTGCCGGGGCAGCTATTTTATACAAACCCAACTGGCCAAAATATAATAGGTATCAATTCTATTACAGTGAAATACCCTTTTTATTTTTTAACACGCTTTTATTAGCTCGGGCTGTACGTATGTAACGGAATCTTTGAGCTCAATTTTCAGCAGTTTGTAGAAGTCTGATAAATTTTAAACTTTGCACACGTATCAAGGGTCGATGACAATACAATAATATGGTACTGTCGGACTGATCTGATGATGGAGCCGGAAGATATGTACTAGTACTTCATGATAGATGATCGTATCATAGTCGTGTTTGAACTTGTTAGAAAGGTCTTGTGATGAACGTTGACCATGATTAGGTTTCAAGGTCTGATGATGAAGCCGGAAGAAAAGCACTAGCATTCCATGATGGAATATCGTATCATAGCCGTGTTTGGATTTGTAAGAAAAGTCTTGTAATGAACTTTGACCACGATTAGGTTTTAAGGTCTGAATATAATCATATGGTACTATCAAGCTGATCTGATGATCTAGCCGGAAGATTTGAGCTGGAACTTCATGTTGGATGATCGTATCATAGTACGAGTAATTTCAATAACGACGGCGAGCTCCTAATTCATTCCTACTTCTTTTTTTTTAAACAATACAATCGTTCTATTGGCAACTATTTGTAAGTGGACAGTTTTGAACCGCAGTAAAATGCACCCCACGCTTTTTACTTTTCTTCTGTTAATAACTTAAATTTTATTGTGAGGTGATTCAGTTTGATTGATTGTTCGATCTTCTACTACTGTAATATAAAACTCCTCTTTATTAAAATTTATTTTCTAGTTTTTAGTTCGATAAGCAATAAAAGCGTGTTTTTGTTTCACCCTCAGAATGCTATATTATCGGTAAAGATCAGTGCAGTAAAAGTCTAGTTACGCCTACCGTCCGGAAAGAAATATTATTACAATTTATGCACTGTCATTACGGCGGCACCAATAGGTAAGGCAGTAGATCTTTTCCCGGCGACTACTTTGCTTGGCTCGTTGGCTGAAGAGTTAGAGCAGAGGTTCTATCTAGTCATCGATTTTTATCATAGCGACGTGGTTTCAAATACAAATAAGGTGTTCCGAGAGAAATTTCATGCAAGTTTGATTAAAGTTATCGTTTTTTGCAAATGTTTTGTAACACAGGGAACACTAAACTGGAATATGTTTATTTAATAGAAATACTTTATTTAAATACAACAGGCACGCATTTGATGCGGATCTATCAAATTTAAGACGGAGTAGTCCCAAATTCCGGTTAGCCCTTCGCAGTTAAAATATTAGCTGATAAGTAATTAGTTATCAAAGGTCAGTGCTGTGGATTGATGTGAAGGTTACGAGATAAATGCCCATTTGATAAATACATGAGGTGCCCAAAACTGGTGGACTTTGTATCTAGACAGGGGAAGCGCCACCGATGAACTTACCTCATCGAGTAACAAAATTAATAAGTAACTGTCATAAAAAACATAAGTGAAAAAGGGTAATTTGACTGCTGCACAACTTAGCAAGTCGTGTTCAGCTAAGAAACAGTAATATAAAACACAAATTAAAAATATGAAATTCCTCGAATAGAAAACTACGAGATTAGGGCCTAGGGAGCCCGGTAATGTAATAAAAGGTCGATCAAAGCAAAGTATCTAAAAAGCTTCCTACGTCTTGGTCCAGGGCCTCTGAGTAGAACACACTGCTTCCTTGCCAAGAATCTTGCAAAAAGGCAATAATAGGTTAAATAGGTCATCATAGGTTAAATAGGTTATTATTTATTAGAGCACTGGTAGTAGAGTTTAGTACTGATAGAGCCACTTTTTGATTTTGATTACTGACGTAAAATTACTAAATAAAATTAAACTCAAACTCAACGTGTTTGATTTTGTTTACTAATTTTACATTAGGCCAGTTTTTACTAAAACCTTTTTAATTCTTTTTTTATTGTTTCCTTATTTCCTAATTCACCTAGAACTACGTTAATACTCGATAAGGTTGCTTTTGAGATGGTGTTCTCCTGATCTAATCAGCTTAGTTATAACAAAAATTAAACTTTGTATTTTGTACCGATCTATGATGAAATTCTAATCATGTAATATCAGTTGTTATTATTGTTGAACTTTGTATGTTATAAAAACAGAATTAAACGGATTTTGTTTGTTTGGGATACCTAAAAATAATATTCATTTTCATTGTTTAATAGTTTATTCATCAGTATTTTCTAAAATAACTTAAACCTTAGAGTCTTTAGTTTAGATGAAAAAACACTTGAACTGTTTTACGTATCACTTATAATTTATTATTTTATAAATAGCCTACCGGTTTGGATTATGACAGTATCATCAGGGCTAGAACTTTTAACTATAAAAAGTTAGTTTAAAAGTTCTAGCCCTGATGACGCTGTCATAATCCAAACCGGTAGGCCATTTATAAAATAATAAATTATAAGTGATACGTGAAACAGTACACGTGTTTCTTTATTTAAAAATATTAACATTTGAATGTTTTACCAAGCGTCGACGATGGGAAATATCAAATATATCTATATAGTTTAGAATAATTAAACCCTACTGTCAGTAATGTTTTTCTTACTCCAGCTTCGTGAAAAAGTTTAAGTTTTATCAATTAACGAATTTTCTTCACCTGCTTTTAAGACTAACGCAAATGTATAGGTAGATAAAAATGTTAAGTTTGAGTCATTAAGGTTTTGGCAGGAATCAGGAAGCAAATGTTTTAATGAAATACTAAATATGTTTAATTTATACCTACTGAGCTGCCTGATTGATTTCCTGATGGTAAGAAATTCACGCCACCTAGAGACACCAAAGATGGTAATGGTGCGTTGCAACCTGAGGTCAAGATGTTAGGCCTCGAGCAAAAGTAAGTTTACCGGCTACCTTACCCTCCGAACCGGAACACGTCATGACGTTATGGCGGCAAGAATAAGTAAGGCGGTGGTACCAATCCGGGCGAGTCGCTGCGAAACTCTACCACCTAGTAAGATGTCACGGTGTTAGTGATGATAAGCCTATGCTCGCCTTTTACGAGCTGCCTGGCAAGAAATGCAGATGGTCTATTCTGCAAAGGAGCCCGGACCAACACGGGGAAAACTGTACTGTGTTTCCTGTACTGTTGGTAGGTTGCTTTGCAGTAACTTGAGCAGGTATGGATTACCCATTTAACCTGTTCTTGCCACCATAACGACAGTGTTTTGCATTGTCGCGTTTCGATCCGGGAGTAGAGTATCTGGTAGGCTTGCACATTATTTCCAACACTCAGGCCACAAGTCAGCGCATATATATAAAATCTGTTCTGTCTACTTGGACATTCCACAGTTATCTCGTACCATCAGAAGAGCCGTGTGCTTGTTTGCCGTCTTATCAAAAGAAAAGAAAAAAAGAAAAAAAAAGAAGTGTAATGAGTATAAAATCAAAAAGTTTTAGAAGCTTTAACTTCAGTAGAAATAAAAAACATAAACAAATAAAAGCGGTAAGTGAATCATTAAAGCAAAACAAACAAATCTTAAACCAAACTTACGAAATCGTAGTCGACATAGCGATTTGATAAATCGAGAACTCGATTACCAATTGCCGGCAAATCGAGATTGGGGATAAGCACCAGTTGGCACAATCGATACACGATTCACTTTTTAAACAGGGATTTGGGCAGCAAATAAAAAACATTTTAAGCTTTATATCAAGGACGTAACGCATAAACCTTTAGGGCTGTCACAAAATCGCGGAAAAGTTTGCTTTGTTGAGGTTGCCGGCAAGATGGCGGATTTGACACGTGACATAAACCGTTATTTATGGGCGGGAAGTTCGCGAGTCAGGATGGGACATGCGAGACCGTCATGAACCTCGGAAATACGGCTTAACGAACGATTTCTATTCATGACAGTTTTATGTTGAGGATTTCGGCATCAAGGTATAATATTGAATTTATTCGGCATTTCGCTCGATAGTTAAATATATTCCGCACGGAAATTTCAATTATAGGCCACAGCTGAGTTATTGGCCTCCATTATTTACCATGCAAAGCAAAAATGATTAGTTTTATCCTATTTTATTATTATTACATGTTTAACGTAAACTTTCTACTTACTACTTTTTTACTTGCCTTCTACTTACTGCCTAACATTTTCCTGTTCAGTAATACATAATTACATGGTTCTCATTTAAGTATTTATATGTATTAATATCGTTAAATAAAACCCATAACACAGGCATATAATTTGATTACTTTGGGGTTAGATTTAATTTGTGTAACTTGTCCAGGAATATTTATTTATTATCATTTATTAAGTTATTGCATAGCTTCTATCGCGGGCCTTGAGCTTGGAGTCCGAATCCAGATATTCCGTAACGAAAATAACCTAACTACCCTCATCATTGCCTGTAGGTGTACTGTAGGTGGCATTGGTTGTATCGGCGTCACTGCGCATGCGTATTCCCCCTCTTCACCCCTCAATCTTGTGACTCATGCCTGCTTTTGCAGTAGCTTTACCGCGGCAGTCTCCGAGTGCCACACGTCTTTTTTATTTTCCTGCCGTTATAATAACACTGTCATGTTCCGGTCCGGAAAGTAGGATAGAAGGTGGACAAATAACATACACTTCGGCGAGAAAGAATTAAGCACTTGCATTATGGATGTCATAATGTCTATAGGCCACAACCTCTTACCATTACGAGAGCCGTGTGCTTGATCGCTTTTCTACCACATAGAAAAGATGATTTGCAAGAAAATTGCAGCGATCCAGTGATCTTGTCTGTAAAGATGCATGAACATTTGGTCGTCTCTAAACAGCTGCCCGGCAGGAAGGTAGATGATCTATTCCACATGACAGCCCCTAGATCGGGGCCGTCATTTGGAATAGATCATCATACCAACACCTATTTTGTCACGTTTGACTTCTAACCTGTCAACATGAAAAAGACATCTCATAATTTCGAATTTCCATGATAAATAACCAAGTTTAATCTTCAATGTTAATACAAGTTTTGTGTTCAACAGAAAACAAATTTTGTAGCTCGTAACTTTTCTCGTCATTTTCATAATACAGCCTTTATCATTTAATCGTTAATGACATACCGTTTATTTCGGCCCAGTTCACTGTAGCCTGGTCGTCACGCAATGGCAAGATTTCCAATTTGGGCAAAGTTATTTTTTTCTAATACAGCTGTGTAATATTTGACCTGGTTTCACGGGAAATACAGGAATATATCGTCGAAGTTATTCTTCGAAATTTGTTATTCGCGACTTGTCTAACGGTCGCACGACCTTTCGTCGGGTCGCACTCAGAGACGTATACGATCTTTTAATAAGTCTTTAAGTCGACACTTTCCATACAAAATTGTCACTTAATAACAGTAGGTCTACTCTTGAATCTCGATTTCATGCAAATTGGAAATTGGAATCGGACATGTCATTTTAGGTAAGCTGGAACACAATGCTATTGGATTATTGACAACTAGTTAACAATATACAATGAATTATTATATCGGATGCGTTGAGGTTTTTTGGAACCAAATGTTAAAAATCTGTGTTAATATCTGATTCGGATTTCCAATTTTCATTAAAACGAGATTCAAGAGTAACCCTACAGATTATGTGACAGTTTTCGATTTGGGTAAGGTTTTTTACATTTGAGAGCTGATATAACTGAAAGTCACAAACGGATAGGTTTATTCAGGGGTTCTTAAAAAAATTGTTATTATAAATTTGACGTATTATCTATGAGTATCTATCTAAAATTAATTTCCGTAATACTAAATAATGATGAATATATTCAAGAAGTTATTAAGTATCTTTATGTCCGTATCTTTGAAGAGGTAGGTAGAGTTACAACTTACAACTAGGACACGTACAAATTCCCGAATATATTTTTAGGCCCCCCAACGTAATATGTTGCAAACCATTGAACCAATCCTGGGCAACGTTATTTTTGTTAGATAAGAAAAAAATACATTTAACAACTGCCCGACCTAGAAATTGAGCCCGGGGTTAACGCCAATACCATAGAAGTCTGAGGAAAATTGAGAAAAGGTTGCAGGAATACAAGAAATTTTTGATTCTTGGATTAAAATATACTTGTCGCACACTGTTTTTTTGTTTGTTACCTTTTCACCAGAAAAAAACTGAATTAAGCCAAATGAGCTTCTACTAATTAATCAAAGAGTATAATAATATACCTAAACAGGAATTAATGAATATGTGCAGGTACAGCTTATTCAAAAAGATAAGACAAAAAAATAAGTCTTTGACATGACAACATTAAAATACAAAAATCTCTGCTAGGAGTAAATTATTCTAAGACGAAGAGTGGTTTTAATCGTGTTAGCCACAAATTTAATAGTAACATATAGTGTTATCCTCTTTAAATTCTGTTTAAAGAGGATAACACCACATGTTACTACGTGTGTTCTTGAGTCCCATTACGAAAAGTTTTCTTTATTGTTTGGAAATATCTGGATTAAACATGTTAAATTCGGGAAAATTTGGATTAGTATTAACATTGAACAACGTATAAAAGATCTTGACTAGAAATTTGTAGAATAAAGGTTTTTATGACATAAATGTACACCTAGCGGAAGTTGTGACATTTCTCATGGTGTTGCCAGATATTGAAAAAAAAAATCCGATTTACTTAAATAATTTCTACTCTTTTGTATACTGACTGTCCATCCATCCATTTGACTGAATATTATATTTAACTGAAGTATAAACATATTTAATTGAAATAAAGCTTTAGGCTTTATTGTTTAGTAGGTGAATCCAATCATGAAGGCTAGCTAAATATAAACAACATGTCAAGGAAATTTTAATCATAAAAAATTTGCCCTATTTATAGTGACAATGCCACTATCTTGTTACCATGCAGCAAAAATACTAAACTATAAAAAGTTAGTCAGTGTAAACAAACTGATATCAGTTTAAACTTGAACCACAGTAAGTAGGTACATGTTAAAAAGCATTAATCTCGAGCGTCCAATTGTTTTAAAGTTAAACATAAACAATTTTGAACTTATCATAAATTATATACTTAAATAAATTATTACTAAGCAACGATATCTCATTCAGTAAACTGGTTGCAACTCAACGGCAAATTTCAAATAGTTTTACGGCCAATATTAATACAACTACTGTTATTTTTCAATGAATAATGTCTTAGCAACAAAACTCTATTAGGCCTATCTCTATCAAGTAAATTTTATTATCATTTGAATACTGACTTTTGAGTTATTTTAATCTCTAATAATTATACATGCAGATGTAAGTTTGGTACACTTTTCTGCGAAAACTACTTAACCAATGATCATGAAACTTTATATCCATATTTTTGGAAGTATTAAAAGTAAGATATTTTTATTGATTTAAATGCGAGCAAAGCTGCGGGAAAAGCTAGGAATGTATTACTCACAAACCACTAGTCTTCTTCTTCTTTTATAAATATGGCTTTCTATCGTTTTTCACGACTTACTTTACTAATGTCAGCCTCTGTGGTTTAGTGGTCCGGTGTCGGACTTGGCTTTTTGAGGCCCTGGGTTCGATCCCTGGGTCGTGCAAATAAAACATCGAAAATGAGTATTTTCATTTTTCTATTAAAAATTACCCCGGGATTGTCCCGGGATTGCATATGTGCTTGGTTGGCGGCGCCGCGGTGGACATATATGCAGACTTGCCCGCGAGCATGCTATCTATCTAGATAGCTATCTAGTGAATACGCCGGAGTAGCAAATTCAAAGGTTTCAAACCTAGTTCATGCGTTGATTAGATAAAAGCGATAACGAATGAAATACTAGGTTTATGGCCTTTAAAATATGATTATTGGCTCATATACACATGACACACAAACATAGTTCTAGTTTTGGGAATGTACGGGGTTGTCTCCCTGTTTTTAGGTTTTTGCTTTTTCTGTACAGAGGCAAGAGCATAGGAAGATGGTGGTAGAGAAAAACTTTCAATGGGTTCTAATACTTCAATTAGAATAGGAAAAATAATGTCTAACATTGCAAGATAAGATAGGGTCAATGACCAAGTTTACTGTTTCTCATAAACGAATTTGCGTCATTTTGATAACAGTATTTTTCTGCTTTGCCACTGCTTCGAAATATTCTCAATGCCCTTCATAGTGCTCCAGGTTCTATGGCCAAATAACAAGCTGAGTTAATGTTTTTTTATTCAGTAGGTATTACCCTTGAACCTCGATTCAGCCTATATTGGAAATTTGAATCGAGTATGTCAGTTTACGTACTCTTGAAAACAATCTTGCTGAATTATTAGATAATATTTAGGTAATAGTAAACAATAACTTATTTTTTCGAATTTGGTGAATTTACTTACTTGTAACCAAATGTTAATCGTTCGCTAGTACCTACTGTGTTCAAAAGAACCTACAATGACCATAATATATTCGATTCCAATTTCCAATTCGCATGATGTCGAGATTCAAGAGTAACCCTACGAATTTCTTTCCTTCATGTGGCATTGTAGCACGTGGCAGACATTGCCTTACAAAACAATATTGCTAAGGATAGTAGGTATGTGTAGCTGTATGGCAATAAGTTTTTCACCTTTCACATTGTGGCAAACCTTTCAGTTGCATACCTTGCAATCCCTGAATCCCAGCATTCTCTTCGTCTAGTCTTGATGCCTTTTTTCTGTGTTATAAAAGCGACTAGTCTACTAGTCGACTAGTCTCTTCGGCTAGTCTTGATGACGGCTCTTTTATAACACGGAAAAAAGTTCCGTGTTATAAAAGAGACTAAAAGGAAAGAAGCGTTAAACACTTAAAAAATAGTAATAACCTGATTTTCTTAACTTCAGGACCTCATACATCCTCGTCACAATCGAGTTTAAAACATGTGCGAATGTATCCATACATTTATCAACGCAATGTGTGACTTTATCAGTGGGATCGTGTTATCGGTCATTGAACCTAGAACGTTGCCCACTATGACGTGAACACTGAACCCTTAACACTCTTTACTATAAGAGTTATTAAATATATAATATAAAAAATATGGGTCCGGGTCCCTTGTGTGGAATATACCGTCTGCCTTTGCGTGACGACGTGTAAGAGGAAATCATACCTAAGTTAAAAAGGGGGAATACCAACAGTAGGGTTACTTTTGAATCTCGATATAATGCGAATTGGAAATTAGAATCGTATATGTCATTTTATTATGTATAAAGCACTAGCGGACTACTATTAACAATTAATTACAAGTAAATCCAAAGAATCTGATAAAATAATATAGTGTTCATTATCAACTAAATGTTAATAATTCGCCAGTATTGTGTTTAAGAGTACATAAAATGATAACTCGATTCCAATTTCCAATTTTGCACGAATAGAACTTCAAGAGTGACCCTACAAGACCTGGTAGAAACATTGACTGCTAGAATACCATTAACCTGCATGTTAAAGAATCCAAAGCCTTACCTTTACCTGCAGGCTTACTTTTGAATCTCGATTTCATGCAAATTAGAAATTGGTATCGAAAAGTGACTTCTGGTACTCTTTAATACAGTACCATCGGATTATTAATACTTCGTACCCAAAAAAATCAACGAATCTTATAAAATATTAATTCGTTGTTTATTAGTATATTTACCTACTCGCCCGGTTTGGTACCACCGCCTTACCTATTCCTGCCACCGTAACGTCAACGTTACGGTGGCAGGAACGTTGACGTTTTCCGTTTTGGAGGGTAAGGTAGCCGGTAAAGTTACTTTTGCTCGAGGCCTAACATCCCGGCCTCAGGTTGGCAACGCACCATTACCACCTTTAGTGTAAATTTCTTACCATCAGGAAATCCGTCTGCTTGTCTGCCTTGCAATATTATAAAAAATATATAAATATTAATAATTCGCTAGTAGGCATAGTGCTCAAACATATCTAAAATTGCATTAACCGAGATTCAGGAGTAATCCTACTGCAAGCTTATGTTATTTTAGGTAAGTTTGAGCACTATACCCACTATCGAATTATTAATATTTAGATTTTTTTACTCTTGAACACAATACTAGCGAATAATTGACATTAGTTATTAATAAACAATTAATTGTTTTATAAGATTCATTTAATTCTTTTGAAACTGAATGTGCTGCTAGAACTGTGCTTAGAACTGCTAGAACTGTGTTCAAGAATTCCTAAAATAACATATCCGAATCCAATTTCCAATTTGCATGTAATCGAGATTCAATAGTAACCCTGCAGGTATACATAAGACTTTGGATTAATCCGTCAAGTTAATAGTATTCTATCAGGCAATGTTTCTAGCAGCTCCTGTAGGGTTACTCTTGAAGTTGAATTCATGAAATATTGGAATTTGTAATCGAGTAGATACCTATGTCAATTTAGGTACTCTTGAATACGTACTGGCGAATTATTAATATTTAGTTAATAGTTAATACAACATTATTTTATCGGATTCATTGAACTTTTACAGATGGTACCTAGATTAAACGCTAGACTTTTGTCCCAGTCTACAGCAACTAACCTTTTTGTTGTCTATGGTCAACGTATTGTATTGTTGTCAAAAGAGATGTGTGCTTGTTCGTTGTGATATCGCTTGAAAAATATTTGCAGTGGTATCACTTTTATGGTCTACTTCAGGGTTTATCAAACTTTTAGCTCCACGTACCACTGTTAAAGATTCTATGTTACAGCGAACCCCTATAAAAAATTAAAGTAATTAATTAGGTCCCCCACAAAAAAACAAGGAAGTTGATTATTCACAAAAATTATGTTTTTTTTCAATAAAAGGTAACAATTAAGTGCGAAAAGAAATATTTTTTACTACCATTAATGTGATGGGTGTGCTTCTTTTCTGTCAAATTTAGGAGTGGTTTTGGATAATTTTAACTTTAATTCTGACTTCGCATCAAGTCAATTTCTGTATTTAGCGCCACCATATGTAACGCACGTGCCTGTCACTTGCCAACCATCATAGCACCATAACGTAAATTTTGTCGCGTACCCCTTGCCGTCGAAGGGCGAACCCCTAGGGGTTCGCGTACCCCACTTTGCGAAACGCTGGTCTACTTAAATAATGTATTCTATACCTGAATTTAACAATACGCGGGTTTGATATAATTTTTTGTCCTCGATGCCGAAAATGGTAACTTTCCGACTGCTATGAACTGCGCTATATTATGCCCGACCTCCATCTCTTCTACAGTTCTATACAAATAAATAAATTTGCATATATAATATGCATGACATAAATAAAATTGGAGTGTCTGTAAAATATAACCGCTAATAAAGTAACCGCTTTTTACCACATGCATATATAAATGCAAATAGGTACGGTACGGTACATAATATACCAACATAATTACATTTTTTTGCAATCTTTGTGTAGATAGACTGTTCCGGCTAACCAATGAAACGGCTGGACCGATATCGACTGGACAGTCACTGGCTGGTAGTTGGTATAATAAGGAGTTACGTAGGCTATCTACATTTTAGAAAAAAATCTTAAATGTAGAGGAGCTGCTGATACTGTTAGGGTACGTGCATACGTTAAGTTGACGCCTGGTTGATAAAGAGGCGATAGGCGATACCGTGACGATCGCTTACCGAGTTGATGTGTGTACTTAGACCTTAAGGTAGCCGGTACATTAACATTTACTCGAGACCCAACATCCCGGCCTCAGGTTGGCCGCACCATTACCACCTTTGGTGTGTCTAGTAGTGAATGTCTGACCATCAGGAAATCAGTCTAGGTACTCGTTTGCCTTCCAATATCATAAAGAATATAAAGTAAATCTATAGACACATGCGTGTTACGAGTATATATGTAGGGAAGATAAGTTGCTATCGTTCAGGTGGGGCTGAGATAGTTTATGATACATACGTTGCGCCTTTATCCTCGTTGCAGTAAACTTACCGATGGTATTTACCAACTTATTTTTATAACATAGTTCGTCTATCTTCAAGCCAAGTCCGTTACAGGGTAAGCAGAGAGTATTGAGTGCCAAATGTCACGATATTTGAGAGACTTGCCTCGCTTCCCTCTACGTTCATACAAACACGCTGGTTTAGGGGACTCTTGACACCGCAACGTATACAACCCGAGCACATGTGCATTGCATATCTACTTTGTTAATCTTTCATCTGTATTTTTTCCATATGACCGAACCAATGGAGCATGTCTTTCTCATTTTTACACCTACTCATTCCTTTCATTGTCACGCAGTCTCGGATCTCATTGTTACGAATGCGTTCAGCGAGCGTAGACACAGATTTTCCGTAGCGCTTTAATTTCGACCGCATGTTGACAACTCTGAAGCTTTTTCTGTAATTCCCAACTCGCGCTTCCAAACGACAAAGTTGGGATAAGCACGGAATTATGCAAAGCGAGTCTAGCACTTTAGCTCAAGACCCCGCTTTGAAATAGCTTACCCCGCGCTCCATTCACATTTGCAAACACTCTTCTTTCTTCATGCATCGGTGTTGCAGAACTTGTCAAATGTCAACTTATACTCTTACAATAATTATGAGACAGCTTGCTTTAAAACATTTTGGATCAATATATTCATTTTCAATCATAAGAAGTAGTAAGTACATGTTATTAGAATTCTGCTTTGAATTTTTGACCGAGATAGGTCTAGATACGTTCGTCTCGTCAGAGTATTGTGTTCTGTGGGACTATTTAAGGTACTGACTTAAGTTTTATGTGCTAAAAGAGGGTAAAATCTATCATAAAGCTGAAGAGATTGTTTGTTTGCTTGAACGCGTTTATCTCAGAAACTACGGGTCCGATTGGAATAAATGTTTCAGTGTTAGATACCCCATTTATGCACCAACGAAGAATGTTTCAAAAACGTTTTTTTTTTATTTTTTCCATACAAAATGTTGGTGGCTGTTAATGTCAACTGGTACGAAGTTCACCGGGTCGGCTAGTAAAAGATATTAATGTTGATAAAATAAGTAATATAAAAAAGTAATTTAAAAGATAGTAAAAATATATACGAGTATGATAAATATGTATATAAAAATATGTGTGCTAAGGCAAGAAGTGCACGCACGCATATCGGCACTGGAAGTGGTTATCATCGCCATATTGGTAGGACTATGGATGGTGGTGAATACAGAACGAAGGATCCATTTTAAGGTTATTCGGTTTTATATTTGCAAGGAAAATCCAGCTTAGAATCAAGCCCTGTCAAAAGATATTAGAGAATCACATTTTTTCAATTGTATGATTCAATTGAATTTAAAGCCTAGGAAAATCATTGTGTTTAGAAAATAATTAAATAAGTAGATACTTTAGTAAAAAAAAACTGACATATTATGGGACTTTAGCTTGTTCCATCTATTTTTTTTCTCTGCCAGGTCAGCGAACAAGCCGACTGCTCGTTTGATGGTGAGAGAAAACTAGGGCCTATAGACACCTAATATATGTTATAGGTGCGTTGCTATCAGATGGCAGGGATGTTGAGCCTATTGTCGATGCGTCGATGTCAGGTAGCAAGGATGTAAGGCCTATTCTCAATCAACTTTGCAAAAAGGGGGGTTACATGTTAGACTCTTATATTTTTTGTGTGTATTGTGTATTGTATGTGTTGGTCCGGGTTCGCTGCTACTCAGCGAATAGACCATCTGCCTTTCTACCACTAGAGATCTTTGTAATATAGATCATTCCCAACACGGTTACTGGTGGTAGAGTGCTCTGCAGCAACTTGCCCGAGTAGGGGTCAACCGCCTTATCTTGCTCTATCGCAATAATGACTCTGTCAAGTTCCGGGGTGGAACCGCTGTCTGTCTCCAGGCTGTACCTATCTCATAAATCGTGATAGCTAGAAAGCTGAAATTTGTACAAATCATGTATTTCCGTTGCCGTTATAACAACAATTATTACAAAGAATTAAAAAAAATATTCCCCAGACTATAAACTTGTTTTTTTGTATTTTTTTTTGCTCAATATTAAAAACGATAACAGGTAGACGCTCCAAATTTTCACAGAATATTGACTTGTATATTACCTTCCAAAATAGTTAATTAAATAACAATAAAGTAAATATTAAAGGGGGGCTCCCATACAACAAACCCAATTTTTAATAGATAGATGATAGTACGGAAAACTTCGTATGCGAGTCCGATTCGGACTTGGTAGGTTTTTGTGTACGTAAATGAGTTAGTTTTTGAAATCGAAGTCGGTTTTTTGCAATTTTACTGATATTAAATTAAAGAAGTCAACAGGAACAACGGGACGGAACGTGTCAGAGTCATTATAGTGGTAGGAATAGCAAGGCGTCGGATCCTTCTCAAGGCAAGTTGCTTCATTCTACCAAAAGATGTCGCTATATTTAATTCAGTAATTGGGTGCAGTTTTTAAGCCAACTCGAACCACCCAACAGTTGGTTGTTAAGTGGAGTATGCCCTTACTTTGACCTAAGCAATAAAAATATATTGTTTTGACACAAATTCTTACAAGGATAAGATAGCCTAATCCTACCTCTGTTTATGTTTACGTCATCGTTTATCAAACTGACTGTACCTAGCAACTAGGGTTGAGCCTCGTGAATCGTTGCCTACGTGATATGTTTCAGCACTTTTTAAGCAGTGTTCAAAAAGCGTAATCTAGCCGTGACTCGATAGTAACAAACTTACACATTTGCATAATATAATAATATATATCAGGTAATACTTGCTGCCTGTTCCGGCTTCGCTCGGATGGTAATTTTTTGATCGAGATGTAAGCTATCCTATCTTTCAAGTTGGATCAAACTACAGACGCAGACGGTGTGCAAATTTGATTGAAATCGGTTAAGTAGATTAGAAATCTATCCATCCAAACAACGTGACACGTAATATATATATTAAGATATAATAATAATATTATACTCGCCTCTGTGGTCTAAATTCCGGTGTTGAAATTGACTTCTTGAGGTCGTGCATTCGATCCCCGGGTCGGGCAACAAAATGAAAATACAAAATGTGAATTTTTAAATTTTAATAACTTTGCCCGGGATAAGATTTGTGCCTGGTTGGCGATAGATTTGCCACTTATCACATTTAAGGACTCGGCTAGTCGTGGTGCTCAAATTGTACCAGAGGTACAATTTCGGGAATTTAAGTACCATTTCGGGAATACGGGCGTGAAGGTACTTTACTTTCCTTCCCGGTTACCAATGGAGCTGAAATTTTGTATAAATGTTTATATTGGACGACAATGCAAAATTATTATGACATGGAGCAGATCTGATGATGGAACCGGAAGGTGACCATTGGAACTCCTAAAATTCCCCAACATTATCCTGTGATCCGATCCTCGGGTCGGGCAACTAAATAAATATAGAAAATGTGTATTTTTACTTATCTAATAAAAATAACGTTGCCCGGGATTAAATATGTGCCCGGTTGGCGATATGCTACTGTGGAACTTGGTGTCTTCGACTAGTCGTGGGTGCCTTGATTCTGCCTCTACCTACGTCGACGGGGATATGGGCTTGAAGATACTTTATATTACGCAAAAGCAATATAGGTATAACATTTTTCACTTGGCACACAAAACTTTTTGCCTAGTTTGAAAGATATGTATGTATGTATTTGTAAGATGTCTTGTATAGCAATTCCGTATTTTAGGTTCTTTGGTCACTTTACACTAATATCTGTAATTTCTAAACTTTCGCAGTTTAAAAATTACAGATATTACTTATGACTCTGAATTATTATAGATTCTTTGGTCACTTTATACTAATATCTGTAATTTGTAAACTTTCGCAGTTTAAAAATTACAGATATTATTTATGACTCTGAAAAACATATGAGACAATCTTTAAAAAAAAAACTACTACAAATCAAAAAATTAAAAATTAAAATACATTAGGGCCACTAGCACGTTTCGGGGCTAAGTATTTAACTCTGAGTTAGCGTCTAACTTGGGTTAAATTACCTCACATTTGACAGTTTAACTGAATATCAAATGTGACCCGGGAATGTGCACGTGGTCCTTAATGAATTATTGCTAAATTTGTACCCCTTTCCGACGGAAACCTCTTCAGTAAGAGGTTCCCGGAATCATGACCTACCTTCCTAAAAAGAAGCATTAACACCGGTTAGTTATTGGCAGAAAATGATAAGCAAACATAGAGTCGAATTGATAAACTGCAAGCACGTTTTTGAAATCTTATTAATACTTATATATAAATCTCGTGTCACAATGTTTGTCCTCAATGGACTCCTAAACCACTTAACCGATTATAATAAAATTCGCACACCATGTGCAGTTCGATCCAACTTGAGAGATATGATAGCTTATATCTCAATTTATGGTAAAAAAATTACCATCCGAGCGAAGCCGGAACGGGTAGCTTGTTGTTTAATAAAACCAGATAAAACTAAAGTACAAAGGGCGAGCTTATCTCAAATTAAAGAAATTTCTTTGATTCTACCCTAGGATATCAGAATTCTATTTTATCACTTTCATACTTAAATGCACTTGTTTATTGCAATTTAGCACATCTCTACAGTTTAATTCCGATAATATTTTAAAAATAACTCATAAGCAAACAACATTGGAGTTATTAAAATAAAAAGAGAATGTTAGTTCTATACTTTTTATCATCGGTGCTTGGTGAAATTTATTTGGAATAAAACTTCAGTTGTTATAGCCCTGATGATGCTTGAATAGTAAAACTGATTTTCTAAAATCTATATATATAAAAGAAAGTAATGTTAGTTACACTATTTATAACTCAAGAACGGCTGTATCAGTTAGGGCGAAAATTGATGGGGAGCTTAGAACCGGGAGAAGGACATAGGATACTTTTTATCCTGTTAAATTGTGAGGAAACTGGGGAAAACAACATTTTAATTTTTCCCATACAAACTGAACGCGCGGAACGGAGTTTGCGGGAAGAGCTACAGGGTAATAAAAAAGTATATGTTGTGTAAGGTACAAGCAGAGATTAGTAAAAATATATTGTTTTTGGTACAAGTGAAGTTAATAAATTGTTTCTAGAAAGAGAATATTATTTTTTTGTTCAAAAGAGCAAGTTGCCTAGCATACTAACAGTAGTCAGTAGCAAAAAAATACGAAGGGTATTTTTAATGTGGGGTGAAATTGATGACTAATCATAATATTTGCTATAAGTGTTACATTTATTTAGTTTTTTACAATTATACTTGGTAGTGAAGAGCTGCGAAATTATTTCTATCGCCATGACGTCAGTACTCTCCAATGTTATGTGCCGTGTCTGAGGGTAGGGTAGCTAGTAGAATTGACCATTGATCGGCGCACCGTTAACATTTATGGTGTATATTACCATCATCTGTTTAATGTAAGGCTACTATTGAACCTAGATATTAAGGGTCGCAATACCGAATCATATTTTCACTCTAGAAAAATCCCGGTATTTTCGGAATTTGAATAGAATCCCTAGTTTTTATTGCGTCTTCTTGCAAATCATGTAACTTTCGTGTTAACTGGTTAGTAAGAAACAATAATTTCAAACAAATAAAAAATGTCACTTTCTGAATTAAACTTTTTTTAATTGGCTAAAAATATTTTTATACAAAAAACTCGATTGCTGTTCGTTAGTCTTGCAAAAACTTGAAAACAGCTGGACTGATTTGTCTAGTTTTGAGTTTGAATTATTTGTGAAAATCCAGGGAAGGTTTAAAAGACAAGAAAAAAAAGGAAAAACTGCGAGAAAACTTGGAAAAATAACATTGTAAGTTTTCTTATACAAACAGAACGGGTAGAACGAAGTGCCGGGACAGCTAGTTATTTGACAATAAATTAATCTAGGCTAATTTTTTTAGAACTTTTGAGATCATACTCTTTTTCTTTTTAACATCGCCATAGCAAGCCTACACAAAATAACCTTTAACTAGTACACTTAAGGGTCCATGTATGCTAAAATACGTCAGCAGTATTTTTTCATCAAATAAATCATGGATCTTGGTGACAAAAATACACAAGATTAACATGAATATGCTTTATAAGACTAGTGTTTCCAAAACACGATTCATTTCACTTTGCTCGATAGAAAAAAGTTAACCCTTTTTTGAAAGGAAAACCCAACTGTTTACTTTCAATTATAAAAATATCGACACCAGATTTAACATAAACATAGATAAGTACTATACCTAAAAGATAAGTGTTTCAGCTGTTATACTTCTTTTCAAATTACTTTTATAGTGTCAAAAATAGTGATTTGTCGCTTAACGGCCAATGTTAATAATGTATCTCAATCTAATGGATTTCAAGCAATCCAGATAGCTGCGTATCCGCTGGCCTATCCCATACCTAATTGCCATATTTATCCAGTCCACAGATATGTTATTGGCAACGATAACATAAAAATGGATCAAAATATCAATCTTGGACAATGAGTTTTGGATTAGGATTGATTATTAATATTGGCCGTTAGACATTTACTTTAGAGCGCAATATTTCATAGTATTCGGGAACGAGGAAGTGCGGCGATTGGCTCTTCTGGCTGACTAAGTATGGGGCCTTAACTAATAAATACTAATAAGTACCTACTGTGTTTGAGTAGGATTCATTTATAAAAACAAAATTACTTACACATAAATACTTAAATTCAGTAACATACAACATCAGAGTAATAAAAAAGAAGTAAGAACTGTTAGTTAACAGGTGTACGTATATAATAAAACAATGCTGAACCTTCTGCAATGTTTTGACTATCCACGAAAATACGATCGTAAAAACAGCAACCAACCTAAACTGTTGTCAGTCTAGGTAATGCAATCCCGATCTCGCGAGATCCTGATCCCGCGAGATCTCGTGTGAGTCGGAATCAATCCCGAAGCATAATATGACGAGATCCCGTTCGAGACTGACGGGGTTGGGCGGCATTGGTCAGCGATGCTACACAGATCCGAACACAGGTTGCGTTTCATGATTCAAAAGCTAGAAGACCTAAAACCTCCTCTCTAAGAAAAGTTGGTCCCTTCGATAAACCATCGTATCTCCGAATGTCGCATAAAAGCAACTGCAGCGCTGTTATATTTCAAAAATCCAAATAATTATCAAGATGACTTGGAGCAATGGAAAGACAACGAGACATTCAAATTGCCTTGTACATATCTCATAAGGAAATAATTTAAAAATATAATTACACGATTATATTGTAAAGAACCAAACAAAGCAGAGATTAATACGACAGCATTAAACGAAGATCACTTGCTACTGTCTATCATTGCAGAGGATTTAAATTTTAGTGCTACTGCTACACAAAGGAACACTTCTTCCCTTCAAGAGGAATTAGAAGAAACTCTCCGAGCGTCTAAAAGTCCTATATATCCACAAGCTTGGATATATTAGTGTCAGTAATAAAAAAAAAACAAATGGATTTATTTGAGACTGGAGGAACAAGGGGGAGATTTTTTAGTTTGCATTTGCAAAACACCCAGAACCGGAAATGCAGACATCTAAATGTTCATTTCATTCATTCACACAAATGTCTGCCCCCGTCGGAAATCGAACCCGAGCCTCGCGGTAAGTCGATGTAGTTAGGCGTATACGCAAGCCACTTGACCAACGAGGCGGTCATTAAAATAGTTTTTAATTAACCTCACTATCACAAGCAAGCAGTTTTTATTATGTTCAGTAAAGAGATTTTTTTTAACTAGACGAGATCCCGAAAATTTCGGAATCCCGCGGGAATGAGATTCCTAATCCCGAGGGATCTCAACTTTACGATCTCGAGTCGGGATTGCATTCTTTGAGTGACTTTTATTTTTTTTTACTTACCTTATTTTCTTAGGAAAGGGTTCAAAAATTCCGCTTAACATATTAATTTTTATATTGATAAAAATGACAGCGTAGTAACAACTTAAGGGACTTAGGGAAAGGTCAGTCATATGTAGGGTGTTCATTAAAGCGAATCGTCACCCTAAAAGTTCTTAAAAAAGCATATTTGTAGCAGTCTCGTAACCCCTCTCGGCTGAATCACACCTACGATGTTTATCTATAAATCAAACATGAGTAGGTAACGTAATACTATTGATTTAACTAGGTTGCTATTAGATGATGGCAGGCGCCCGAGTTTTATCGTTAAGTGTGTAGTGATTGTTGAAGATTGAAAGGTTTAGGTAAGGTTAATATTTTTTTAATTAAAGGAATATACTGTATCTAATTTGTGTTGATATATTTTCATAGTCATACTAATGACAAATAAAAACCTAGAAAAGTTGATTTTGGCTCTATAGTCTATAATAATGAGACTGAATAGTAAACAGAAAGAAAATTACATCAAATATACGACATCTATTAAGATAAGGAATCAGTGCTACCTTGCGATTTTTAGATTGCGATGTCAGGTATCTTACATAAGTTTAGTACAAATTGAAACACGATAGCGGCGAGCACTGATATTAACTTAAAAGGAAGCGATAGTTTTTATTTGATTCGGGATATTACGAATATTTAGATAATACAGAGCTCTTTATTAAAGTATCTTAGGTAAGTACATGTAGTGTTAAGTGTATGTATTGTATTGTAGTTTAGTGTCAAGCTCAAGTGTAGGTATGTGTTTTAATTTTTTTGAAAATCGTTTAGGTAGTTACCTACTCCTTAACAACTTCGGTTTAAAAAAAAAGTGGTGTGGTATTTTGGGTAAATAAGCTTATAATTCAATCATACAATAAATATAACCCGCACATAAAATATACCTAACTACATACGGCATTTTAAAGAAGGAACTTGTTTTTTTTCAATGGAAGAATCCAGTTTTGTTTGTTTTGAATATTGATAGCGTTGCTAAGTAACCGACTCGCGATCGTTGGATACTTTATCTGAGTCGACTACCACTTCCTCCTTGCACTTGTTAAGTTATAAAAAATAATGAATATTACCGAGTAAGAATTATCTTAAATAATACCTAGTGAGTATTATGCAAAAAAAATATTTTAAGTACTTACTCTGATTATACTACGTCATTGTCTAATTGTTTTTTTTGTAAAATTTATGTAATGTAAAGGTAATGTTTTACAAAAACTTATAAAGAAAAAAAATATCCAAAATAATTAATTTGTGAATTAGCAAATATTTGAGGATTTTTTTTATGTAAGGTACGCGTTTTTTTTAAATAGTAGCTATGTATTTAGTAGTTTATTTCTTGTCATCAATACTTTCCTTTTATGGTTTGGCTGGAACCTTACATTAGAGATAAGCTCGCCTTTTGTACTTTGTTTTATTTAGGTACTTTTATGTAGATATGTTTTGTAATATAAGTTGTGAATAATAAAGAGTTAATAATGTTGTTAATTTTCCTTCACATGGGGTTGTTTTTTTTATCCCAAATTCAAATAAGATTACCTTGTTGTCTACCAACAAATTACATCTAGTAGTAGATGTGTCTACATGTGTGTACATGTACATGTACATGTGTCTACATCTACTCGTATCTACTCTATTTAATAAAAAAATATTAAAACTGGACTGAGCAACTCTAAATACCTACTTATATAATATCTTTAAAACACATTCGGATTTCCGAAGCTTGACGAATATAGCCGAAACGCATAATTTAAATAGCACTACTGTACCTAAATTACGTTGCAATAACAAATCTAGCACTTAATCTTGTAGAAAATACATAAAAATAATCGTCATTAATTTTGAAAAGCGTCAAATAAAAATGATAAATGCCTAAACTACGTTACAATTAAAAAATCTAGGACGTAATCTAGGACAAGTAGGCTTAAAAACAAAATAAGAAATCACGGTAAGTAAACAAGTAAGGAGTTTATTCACCTCCCTGAACTGCATAAAATGCGATGTGGGCGGTAATTAGATGCCTAGACCGATATCCAGAATTTCCTGCCACCCTACGGAAGCCTTTATTCCGTTAGTTTGTGGTTTTCTTCGCTTCGTTTTTGTTGTCTTACCAAAAAGCTAAACATTTCGATCTAACTTTTTACATGCGATTTGAAGTTTATGTTTAAAAAACTCATTACTCAGATCCTTAATCTATCAAAGTTTTTATTTAATAAATAAGGCCTACCACAGACTATTGCAAAATTAAATAGAGATTTGAGACTCAAACACATATATTTCTTTGTTAAGATATTAAGTAAAAGTTAGTAGATGTCATTCGAATTTAAATTCAGTCGATACCTAAACTTATCAATGAATCAGCGAAAGAAGAAAGTCAGAAAGAAAGTAACATTTCAGGTAAGAAGTATCTATTTTGTAATTTGGAAGTTTACGAATTACTTTCTTTGTTTCAGTTGCCAACGAGGGAAGGATTGACGACGCCGAGGAGCGCCAGGGCTCCGACAGGCCGCAAACCTAATCCATTGATTCAACATCGTTTGAAGAAGGAGGTAAGTTTCACTCATCATTATTTTTAGTACCTTTAGACCAGCAGAAGCCGGAATTCGTTCTTTTTTCATATTGGCCAAAACACAAGTTAGTCGCGAGCTGTGAAAAAAATATATACATATGTGTAGGTATATACAATACTTTGTTTAAAGACTAACGAAACTAACCTTTCCGAAAAGTGAAAACTTAAATATTAACGTTGTCCATTTTTGATATTTTGGAACATGATAACACGAATATTCGCGCAAGCGCCCTGCGCCGTGTTAAGAATTTTCGATCAAGTCACGTGTCCTGACGCGAGTTTAGAAGTTTTTACACATTCCAAAAAAGTGCGCAATGCCGCTAAAGAAGTTTTCACTTAAAAAATCTATTTAGAAAATAGAAATGACGGTTAAATCGACTATCAAATAATTATAGGTATAAGTAGGTACGTTTATATGAGTTGAACATACTAACTTATACATATAACTTCTTCCTCTTTAGGAAGTTGGTTAATAATATTTTCTATAATTTCAAATAAAAAAAATCAGTAGCAGTCGTGGGACTGCCGATAGAAGTGAAAACGGAACTATTAAGTTGAGAGTAATTAAAACTATATGCAAAAATTATATGAATTTTTTTATGTTCTATTTATTAGTTACATATGATGGGTTAAAAAAATCATGAACAAATTTATATACAAAATGGTTTGAAAAAATAATTAATATACAATTATCTTGTCCGTCAGAAATAGTCGATGTATTAGTGTATACGTGTACACAGGCTACTGCGCGTGCGCTAGTCTGGCTCTCCATAGCTATAGATATAGGTACATACTATTATCATTAGCATGTCGGTGACGCGAACCGAGGATTTTACTCTCTACCAAAACGCTCAACGCGCCTAAAGAAGTTTTAACTTCAAAAATTAGTAGGTATGTTCCCGCCCGTATACCTAACCATTCCAAAATATCAAAAATGCACTTCAAGTTGTCACTTCTGCCGGCACGTTATAGAAAGAGCGTAGTCCCGGGTGTCACCCTTGCTACTAAGTTTTGATCTGATAATGGAATCCCAGGGGAATCGAGGAAAATACAAAATTTTTGTGTACACTTAGGTAGATGATTTCACACTTATAATGATTAAAATCGAAGTCGGGTTTTTGTCGTTTTTTGGTTCAGCTCGATATTAAAACGTGCTTTTTTAAAATGATGACAAGTGCATTATCGAAAAAACTTCTTTTCAATATATCATGATACATGGAATATATTACGAATTTCATTATACACAAAAACATCGAACAAAGAGTTTTTCTTAAATTTTGCATTGCCAATAGAATTTCGTATTCGGAGTCAATGAAAATATTTCACAAGGCTTACAGTGAATCGAATTTATCCAGTACTCGTGCTTATGAGCGGTACAAAGCATTAAAAACTGTCGAGATTTGATGGAAGATTTGCCTCGCTCTGGTGGACCATCAACGTCTGCAACTGACGTTAACATCGCGAAAGTGAAGGAAATAGTGACATGAAAATCCTAAGTGAACATAAGAAAGTGAAGGAAATAAGAGAGATAGCCGCTGAACTTTCCCTATCTCACGAGTTGATCCGTATCATTTCAACTGATCATTTGGGTATGAAACATGTTGCCGTTCCGCTAGTCCCATAAGACCTGAATTTTATACAAAAACTTAATCGCATGAGAGTTGAATTATAAACAATATCCTAATTTATATTTTCTTAGTTGCAATTTTCAAAGTTAGGTTGGGATTTATTTTCTTTATAAGAACTGCCCAGCTCTATATTAAGTATATAATAATTTACGTATATACATTAATGAATGAAGTACCCTATTGCGAAATGTTAAAAGTTAAATTACTTACAGAAATCTCCGGATAGTCCTCCAGAGATGGATTCACCATTAGGAAGCGCAGGTAGTGACCTCCGACGGCAAAATGAAGAGCTTCGAGCTCGTCTTGCTGGCGAGAGTGCTGATCATAGGCGCAGGCTTGAAGCTTATCGCAGAGCACAGCAAGGACAAGCTGCTTTAGTGTCGAGGCTTCAAGCAAAAGTAAGTTCGTTTTAGTAATGTAATTACCCAGTTATGTTGGTACCAATAAGCAGCTAGAAACTAAACACCTTCTTTTTTAGTGCATAGGCATTGTCTACTCACAAATCAAACTTAATTCCTAGTTATCTTTGAAAATCTCAACTTTTATTGGTTTTGGTAGAGCTGAACCTCAGACAGAATATAAAATGCGCGCAGTGCCTATTCCCGCCGCCATAACGTCATGACGTGTTTCGGTTCGGAGGGTAAGGTAGCCGGTTAACTTACTTTTGCTCGAGGCCCAACATCCCGGTCTCAGGTTGGCAACGCACCATTACCACCTTTGATGTCTCTAGGCGGCGGGAATTTCTTACCAGCAGGAAATCTGTCTACTTGTTTGCCTTCCTATAACATAAAATAAATAAAATAAAATAAATAAAAATAGTGCTAAACAGAATATAAGTACTTATCCAAAATATACAATTCTACTTTACTATTGCATAGCTCCTATCGCGGGCCTTGAGCGTGGAGAAGATAACCTAACACTCAATCCCCCTCCTTGCCCCGCAATCTGGTGACTTATGTCTGCTTATGCTTTACCGCGGCAGTCTCCAAGTGCCACACGTCTTTTTTTTAAAGTTATCGTTGTGAAAAAAGATGGTGGTAGTTTTTTCGTAATTGTTGAACTTCGAATAGGTACATTATAAGTAAAACTAGCTAATTAAAGTGACAATTAGTTCAATTTTTTTTGTTAATAATTCATCAGTAGGTATTTTGTTCAAGAGTACCTACCTAAACTGACATAGTTATTTGATTATGACCAATTTCTAACATTGCAAGAATCGAGCTCCAAGAGTAACCCTACTGTTCTTTGTTAGAAGTGTAACCTTGGGTAGTAGTCTATAGCTTTATGATTTTAGTCTATCTATAAGCTTCTGAGCATAAACATGGATAGTGTTTAAGATCCTAAACTATTTGATAAAAAGTACTTAGATGATTCCAAACGGAAAAATATAAAATTGGATTTTAAAACAGAGAAATCAATGTTTTAAGTTCATCTAATTCGTTTCATTTAACTTTTTAAACGCTATGTATTATTATCATATCTTAAATAGCGTTTGATGTATGATATAATGTACGATAAATATTACATGATATTTAGGTGTTACAATTTAAGTACATACCATAAAGCATGCCTACGTACAAAGACACATATAATTCCATAGATCTAGTATAATTCACACAAAAATAAGCACCTTAAAAGATAGAAATAGAACACAAACCTCGAACAAAAGAAAACGGTTGCGATTACTGTCTACTATAAAAATAGTTATGTACCTACTTCCTACTCTAAGAGCGTATTCCAAGAACCTTATGGCTTATAAATAGAAAAAAATTTCTTGGCGTATTCTCTTTCATTGCTAGCAACACTAAACAGCTGATTTCAATGACACTTGACATAAGTGGATGTCAATAGTGTCAATTACTAAAGAAACTGTCAGATTCACATTCAGAATCTTGTTGATCTTGTTTACATTTTTGTTTAGCATTTTGAATTTTGATCATCATTATTTATTAATAATTGTATTAGCTACTTATTTTAGATACTACCTATTTTAAATATGATACGTTTAAGGTATGTATTAGGTATGTGATATTGTGGCTAAAATATAGTTTAATTTATACCTATCTTCATAATTCGTCTAATATCTTATTTTTATTACAAGCTTTCATTAAGTTATTTTTATTTGAAAGTAACTTATCTCTAGGTTTTGCAATACAAGCAGCGATGCGCTGAGCTTGAGAACCAAATGCTGGAAACTACACCTCGTAGTGAGGCTCTTTACAAACCGCCAACAAGCAAGGCTATAGCGCTCCCTGCGCCGGCCGCTCTGCCCACCCCGACCTCGAGCGATAGTCGGCGTGATGATAGGATTGGAGACTTAGAGACGGCACTGCGGCGATTGGATGAAGAAAAACGCAAGTATGACAGCCCTGTATTTTTTTATAAATAGTAATTTTTTTGTTGACCAGTTAACTTACACGCCTTGAGTTCAATTCCCCACGAGAGGAAGGCATTTGTATGATGAATATAAATGTCCGTATTTCAGGGTCAGGACTCAGGTGCTTATTACATTTATGTATTTTTGGTTTTTATTTAAACATTTCTAAGTGTTAGTGTTGTAGTCTATTATAGTAGTATTTCTGTGTTATAGTGCTGTAGTCTAACACCCTTAACACAAGTAAATCATTTGCTTAGATCATATTTTGTAATTTGTCCACGGATATTTTATTTCTTTATTAATCCACTAAGTGCCTTAACATATTAGGCAACTGTCTACATGAACAGGTTACCATGGCCAACTAGCTCTTCTCTCTGTCAGCATAATGACTCACTATGGTACATGCATCTCAGAGTAACTGATCTGGCTATTAAATATGTTGGGGGCACTAGTATCTGAAATTTGTTTTTTCTAAATTAAGTTTATCTAGCTTCTTTTGAAGCACAAAATGTTCATTTATATATAATAGCTTTATATATAAAATATTTTCTGGTAACATTATGTCAAATATCGTTTCAGATGTGAAAAATTGCTCTCCCAGAATAACTTACTACGAGAACAGTTAGAAGAGTCTCATCATCTGAATGAAGCTCTCACTAATGACTTGCAGAAGTTAACAAATGATTGGGAAGCATTGAGAGATGAGATGACCATCAAAGAAGATGAGTGGAAAGACGAAGAACAAGTAAGTATTTTTGTATATTTGGCAATACAATAAAAAAGACTTATACAAGATTACTTTCAAAGGACTGCCCAAATTTTTATATATCAAAGATGAGGCTAAAATGAAAGTGCTTTTATTGTTGCTGAATTTAAATAGTTACTTTAATAAGCTTTCATTTAAAATAATCCACGGAACTACTTTACTTTTTACTCTTTGTCATACCTAGTATGCTACATGATATCACCAGCCTGTGAATTCAGTTGGCAGAAATAAGTTCAAAGCTTTGTTTATATTTATATCCATGCATCTTGTATTTTGCATCAGATAGAAATTATAACTAGTTTTTTTTAAATTTTGAATTACTCCATACACTAAAAGTGTTATTTATTCTGAACAGTCTCCTAAAATTTGACCACATAAAGCTGTATTCACATTGTCCAAAAATATTTGCTTAAATTTATACTTTTTAGTATCTGTGGAAATGATTAAGTGAGTTTAACTTAAAATGTGCTACATTATTGACATTAATAAGAAACAATTAAATATTAAATTTTAGTGAACTATAAATAGACATAAATGGCATTAAATGTAATATGAATTGATAACAAGGTCACATCTCTTTTTATTAAAATATTTAGCTATCCTGGTAAACGTTCCATTGCTTACCACATGCTACATACATTTTCTTATTTTATTTTTCAAATGTGTTAAAATAGTCTGCTATTGGAAGGTGAGACAAATCTGTAAATTCAAATATCTTTACAATCATTCCACCAACTCTGCAGTGTTGTAATATTATAAAATTAGTTATAATATGTTAATTTTTGTTTCACCATTATTTAATGAACTACCACTTTTATTTTAGTTGGTAGGTGTCACATTTTTGTTGATATGTGTGTAACAATGAGCATTTTCCCCATGTTGGTCCGGGCTCCTTTGCAGAATAGACCATGTGCCTTCCTGCCAGGTAGCTCGTAAAAGGCCAGCATAGGTATTTGACTAGGTGGTATAGTTTCGCAGCGACTCACCCGGATTGGTACCACCGCCTTACCTATTCCTGTCGCCATAACATCTTGACGTGTTACGGTTCGGAGGGTAAGGTAGCCGGTAAACTTACTTTTGCTCGAGGCCCAACATCCCGGTCTCAGGTTGGCAACGCACCATACCACCTTTGGGTGAATTTCTTATCATCAGGAAATCCGTCTGCTTGTTTGCCTCTCAATATTATAAAAAAAAAATCATATTTGCAATAAATATACATATCTTTTTTTTTAATTACAGGCATTTAATGACTATTATTCAAATGAACACAATCGCTTACTTAACCTCTGGCGTGAGGTTGTTTCTGTGAAACGCTTCTTCACCGAATTGCAGTCTAACACAGAGAGAGATCTTTACAAAGTAAGAAATGATATAGATTCAGCGACCAGAGACCTTGTTGGTACATTGAGTGGTTTTGCTATAAATGCATATGCAGCCCAAGGAACAAAGGTAATTATTATTTATGAGATTTTATTAACAGCCATAATGTTAATTAAGGTTATTTATAGGCAGCCATAATACACTACAAAAGTAGTGCATAACAACAAATAACATTTTTTTGTGTTATATAAATCACATATAAGCATTTATACAGCTACAACTTTTACAAATTAAGTGCTCACTTATAGAAACCAAACATGTAAACTGCCTGTTTTAGGTCACTCTGTTATAAGTAAGTCTTAATTTGCCTTTTACGGGCTACCTTGCTCATATAAGCTATCCAATCATCAGCATAGCTATTGTGCCAGTTGGCAGCTGAGCAACTAATGGCAAATGCATAATTTGCCTGGGAGTACTATCAGCCGATCATATTTAATGTGTGGTATGACAGCCCAATGCCTAAACTTGCGTTTGTGTTATATTTACTACTATTTCTTATTCTGTGTCACCAAGTTATTTTTTTCATTATTTACACAGCTTTGGATTGGAAATTAGTTAATCCAAATAAACAAGGTTAAACATCTTTCAAGCTATGACGATGTATAGTTTGCTTCTAGTTTAGTAGTTCTTGCCCGTGAAATATCTCTATTAAGGTTCCGCCGTGCATAACATATATTTTTGGTTTTCCTCAATGCCATCTATTTTAATTTTTCTTAAAAATATGTTCCAGGTAGAAACTCAAACCATGTTGCCATCTAACGGATTAGAAGGGCTTCGAGCGGATCTTCACAGTATGACAACACAACGAGATACCGCACTGGCTGAGCTTAAGGAAAGAGATGCACGCATACAGAGGCTATTGGGAGAACTGCAAAGTCTGGTTAGCTAAACTGCCTTAATGCTAACATACTATTATTCAAATTGCATTGTTAACATACTGAAGTTTTAGTTATAATTTTTATAAAAAAAACCCAAGGTGCACATTCAACATCTCAAAATTGTCTGCTTAAATGAGCGAAAAGTTCCAAATAGTTAAGTATCTGTCGCACATTCTTCAATTACTGTAATATTTTTATCTTATTATTATGATACTGTAAGAAATTTACGACGCCTAGAGATGCCAAAGATCGTAATAGTGCGAAGCCAACCCGAGGCCGGCTTAAAAGTTCATGTACCGGCTACTTTATCCCCCGAACCGAAACACATCAACGGTAAGTGCTGACGTTATTGCGGTAGGAATAGATAAGGCGGAGCGAGTCAATCCGGGCGAGTCGCTTCGAAACTAGTCGCTACCTAGACATATTTAATAAGGTCAGATAATATTTCGTTTGCTTTGTAAAAAGAAGTATAAGTCAAATGTGTAAAGTTGGATATGCAAAAATGTTTTTTTTTATCAAAACTGTTCCTATTGGCGGCACTTTTAATGTCTTTTTTGTTTGAGACTGTGCATAATAAATAAATATCAATGGACAAGTTACACAAATTGAATCTAACCCCAAAGTAAGCAAATTATATGCTTGTGTTATGGGTGTTAGTCAACGATACTATTACATAGAGATACCAGAATAAATTTAATAAACACCCAGACCCGGAAATGCATACATCTAAATGTTCATCACACAAATGCCTGCCCCCGTCGGGAATCGAACCCAAGCCTCGCGGTTCGTCGATGCAGTTAGGCGAGTACGCTAGCCACTCGACCAACGAGGCGGTCGGATTAATGGGCTTTATAAATTCATTAGTAATTAATATACCTATCTATAATTGTAAACAGAATATGTAGGTGATATACCAACATGGCGAAACCTCAAAGGTGTCGGATTTTTTTCACCCAAATGATCTGGGTATCAATTGAAAAGTTTTTTTACCAGCAAACGTAAACGATAAGTCATGTTTCTTTGAATATTAATAAATAAATAAATATCCCTGGACAAATCACACATATTGAATCTAACCCCAAAGTAAGCAAATTAAATGCTTGTGTTATTGGTGTTAATCAACGATACTAATACATATAAATACTTAAATAGATACCAGAATAGATTTAATAAACACCCAGACCCGGAAATGCAGACATCTAAATGTTCATTGCAAAACTGCCTGCCCCCTTCGAGAATCGAACCCGAGCCTCGCGGTTCGTCGATTTAATTAGGCGTGTACGCTAGCCACTCGACCAACGAGGCGGTCAAATTATTTTTAGAGTAAAAATCGTTGTGATCTTTTTCTACTTTCACGAAAGCCTATCACGGCCACAGTTCCTGTTGGCTTAATAAAAAAGGTGTGTAGTGCGTACGTGTTAAGAATGTAGTGAATCAACGCTTTCCATTAACCAATCAAATGACTCTTAATTAGAACGTCATATTTACAGTCAAAAAAATAAGTTTTATATAGAATGACGTTGCATTTTAAAGCGAACGTACAATATTTAGATCAACATGGTTTAATATTACAGGAAGAACGATACGAATCAGCAGAGATGTTAACTAACGAGGCAACAGTAATGCGACAAGCTTTGGAGGAAGTGGCCCGCGCGCTCATACACGACGCGGACAGTGAGGCCATCTACACACAGGACCGGTACGTTGTATCACGTTGTTGGTATATATTGTGACAGGGCGAAGGAAGTGCGCCCCTCACTTATATTAGCTTGGACTAAAGCTTTACTTAGACAGCAGCACTGTCAACTTGCTAATATGTTACCACAGAAAAAAATAAGTTGGAATAGGTTATTATGTTCACACAAGACGCTGTTAGCGACGCTGGCTAGCAACATTAATGTCTTATATATTACTAGATCAACATCGTTTAAAATACAATTTTTTAAATTACTTAACGATATTTCAATTAGGGATTCGAATTCGTACCTGAAAAAGTAAATATTAATAAAAAATAAAAAATTTCAAATATAAAAATAGTTATTGTCACTAAACAGCCGGGCGTCGACGCACGCTCTCAGCTGATATTCATACCTCGGACGCGGTCATTGAACTTCTGCAAGTAAATGTTATGAAAAATTAAATGTGCTTAAATTTCTTTATAGTTAGTCCGTGTTTTTCCAATTTTGTATTATCTTAAATAAATGTTCCGAATATCC
>NJDD01000194.1:918639-929846 GCA_002245505.1 Calephelis nemesis
GTTAGGACGGCAGGAATGTGTAAGGCGGTGGTACCAATGCGGGCAAGTCGCTGCGAAACTACACCACCTTGTATGATGTCACGAGTATTAGTAACGGAAAGCCTATAGTTGCTTTTTACGAGCTAGTTGGCAAGCAGGCAGATGGCCTATTCTGCAAAGGACTCGGACTAACACAGGTTAAATCTCTCTTTTTCCCTCTTCCACTCAATTACTTCTGTATCATTTGCAACATTTAATATATATAAAAAAATATCAAATACAGACATAACTTCATAATTGAATAATTCTTGATTGTAAAAACATTTTCTATAGTATTGCTAAAATGTTGTTTGATTTATCTTACTCAGTAAAAACCATGTCCGACTATTAATATTCTTTGAGACTATTTATGTCCGATTATTTTGTAGTAATTTAAACATGATTAAAAAAAAATCGGGTTGAAACTTAAATCGCCGCGTATTATTAGCATTTTTAATTATTTATGTGGGATACTTACGATACATTTTTATTTTTATGCAGCTAGGTTGAAATATCAACAAATAAAATAAAAATGTATCGTGAATATCCAGTATAAATAATTAAAAATTTAAAAAAATACGGATCTTTTAAAATATCCTTTAATTTTAATTTAAGCACAAAACGAGTAACCGTACTGACGCCAAATTAATATTAAAATGTGTTATCATAGTAAATATTGTGTATTTTATACTGTTTCTACCTGTATCCAAACACATTATATACAGTCACAAACTCCGCTAGAAGCACGAGTTATCTTCCTAATATATATAAATCTCGTGTCATAATGTTTGTCCTCAATGGACTCCTAAACCACTTAACCGATTATAATAAAATTCGCACACCATGTGCAGTTCGATCCAACTTGAGAGATAGGATAGTTTATATCTCAATTTATGGTAAAAAAAATTCCATCCGAGCGAAGCCGGAACGGGCAACTAGTGTTTTATAAGTATTTATTTTAGATGTCATTTTAGTAATAAAAGAAAGAGTGTGTTGTCAAATAAGAGGAGTAAACTATTCGATTTTCAAAGTTGTTTAATTGTAATTTTAAACTCCACAGATTAAATAAAAACATGAAGTATTTATTTTAAATGTAATTATAGTAATTCAAATTTGACGACTCGCTCATGCGCTAGATGTTCAAAGTACTTCTTTAATGCATTATACAAAATAATTTCTTAGGAGACAGAACTGTCACTGGCCCGAAACCGGTACCTGGGCGACATGTCCGTGAGCACCAACCGGCAGGACACGGAGCAGTACCGGCAGGCGGCGGTGCAGGCGGAGCGGCTGCTGGAGGCGAGGGAGGCCAGCCATCGCCAGCAGATCATACGGCTTGAGAACCAGGTGAGGATGTTAATCTGTACAAATTGTTTTCTAAAAATGCAGTTGTGTCTGATTTAGAAATTTCAGATCCATCTGCTGCTATAGCTGTCTCTTTTATTCGTATTGTGATAATGTATTAGCTGTTTGGCGAACTTTGTTCCACCCGTTTATATGGGAAAAAATTAAATGTTATTTCTCTAGTTTCCTTGCTGTTGAACGAGATAAAATGTACCCTATGTCCTTCTCCTGATTCAATCCTTCTCCCCATCAACTTTCAGCCAAAATATAGTATATAATATATAATTTATATAAGAGGAATTTAGTGAAAAATATTTTTTGACTCTGACTTTATGTTAAGTCGAAATTGCTTATTTGGATTAAAAAAATAGGAGATTCGGTGATTCTGATGATGACGCACATAATTAAGTTTTTTACGCTTAGTACGCTGATAACTGTAAAAACTTCAACAGTTTTAAAAAACCTTGAGAGACACAAAATCGTCTTAATACGCGTAGACCATATATACGTGAAAGGTACACCGTAGACGCAGAAAGGAGAGTGTGTGCAAGGAATAATGTGAATGGAGCGCTAGTTAAGCTATTTCAAAGCGAGGTTTTGAGTCAAGATACTAAACTCACTTTTCATAATTTTGCGCTTATCCCAATGTTGTTGTGTGGAATCATGTCAGGAAAACATGAAAGTAGGATAAATGCGGTCGTAAGAAGAGCGTTACGCAAAATCTGTAGCGTAACTCTCGTTGGCTGCATTCGTAAAAGTGGGATCCGAGAAAGAGTGGGATTGAAATAAAGTCTTAGTGTCTGTCTGTGCGGCAGTTAGCGGCAACGCGTGCGCAGCTGGCGGCGGAGGTGCGGCGGCGGCAGACGTACGTGTCCCGCAGCGGGCGCGCCGCAAGGGACGTGCAGCGGCTGCGCGCCGCGCTCGGGGACTCGCTGCGGACCGTCTCACAGGTCATCTGTTCATATTTCTTGACAGATAAAACTCTATTCGTACTATATTTTCTTTTAAATATATATTTTTTAAATACTAAACGTAAATTTATGAAATTAAATATATTTATTGTAAAACAACTGTTACGAAAACTTCATGTAATAAACTATTCATTTCCTAAAAAAAAATGTAACTTTTTGTGTACAAAAAAGAATTAGGGAGGTCCTGTATATGTATATTATTGTACTCTTTGTTAGGGAGGTATTTCACTATCAAATTATTGTTCTATGACAAACACAAAAATTCTATTAAACTTGATGAAAATTAACAAACTTGATAAAATTTTGACATTTCAAAAGTAAATTCATTATCGCAAAAATGACCGCTGTTGGACATATTTATAGGACAAAGTTATTTGACGAGTAGAGTACCAGCCCTAAATATTTTTATATAAAAATTAAGAATGCAAATTCCATTTTTCACAGGATCCTGCCCTGGACTCGTACACATTGGAACATGAAGCGAGGAAGTTAGACAACACCCTCACACAGAGTTTACCACCATTGAACGACAGCTTTGAGTCCAAATAGTTTTTCGACTCGTCTTCAAAAAGTTAACATTTTTGTAAGAGACCTGTTTGAATACTTTAATACAGTCTGTACGGTGAACGAAATAAACCTAAAACGATAATGATTGTTAAAAGTCTCATTATAATTATGATTTAGCAGTTGCACTCTGAAAGTTACGCTCAAAACAAAACTAAATAAAGGTTTATGTTAAAATTTTGATTAGAATATTGTTTTGAAATTTGATTTAGAACATTCAAAATTTGCGAGGTCAAAAAATTAATAAAATTGTATGAAGAAATGCTTCTGGGCTTTTTTCGTTGACTTAAGAAATTGATTAATCTGTATCAATGATTCTGACTAAGAATTTCTCAGCAAATTCTGACAAAATATGCAAAGAGGGTAAACTTTAAATAAATATTTCATTTATTTCGTTTACACCAGACAAGCAGTTATAAGGGTGCTCACATATAGAAACAGGTTTCCGGTACAGACAAATCTGTATTGGTAGGTACCGATCGGTAGTGATGATTCGCATAAAGAAAGAGGTGAATCTGTATGGCGTATTGCTCAGTCCAGGTAGTCGGCACCGACAAGTTACAACCTGTTTCTTTTTAAGTGAGTGAATAGATTATATTGAAATACTAGCCGACCCGACGAACTTCATATCTCCACCAGTTATTTTCGTAAGGGATGCTCACACACCACGTACTGGTGCCATCTGCTCCACCATCATGCAAAACCATATTGGTTTGTAGTACATGCTATGTATCAGAGATGGCGCTGCATGTGAAAAATGATTTCGCTGTTTTCATGCGTTTCTGTTAAAATTTTTCGTGAATTTTGTTTGCTATAAACCTCGCGGAGCCCGAGACCTTTCCAACGAATGCAAAACCGTGAAAATCAGTTCTTGCGTTCTGGAGTTATAGTGTCAGGAAAGAAAACCCGACTTATTTTTATATATATGTATAGATTATACCTGCGCCGATCGGTACCAACCCGTACGGATTTGTCTGTACCGGAAATCTGTTTGTTTATGTAAGCACCCTAAGTAGGTACGGGATGCGTCTTTAATATTAGTAACTTGAAAATTGGACAAAAACAGCGAACCACCTTAAAGTACAGAAATAAGAGACAAACAGACACAGTTCCATAAATTCAACCAATATTTCATAAGCTTAAGCACCAATATTTCATAAAAATAAGCACAGCAAAAAATGTATGGGAATGTCAACTTGACAATATTCTTAAGATGAAATAATGCGAAAGTCTGTTTGTTTGTCTTTTATTATTTCATCGCTAAACCGCTAAACCGTTTTTGCTGAAATTTGACATGCGTATAGTTAAAGACCAGTGTTCAAACACATGCTATATGTATAGATAGGTAAATTTGTATGAAAATCTATTCTACGCAGCTGAAGATGAGCTGATTTCTTGTATGTAGATAATGTAATCGCGGATTCGATGCCTGGGTCGGTCAAAAAAATAGTGTTTATTCAAGACTCTAATTAAAACAACTTTGTCCGGGATTAGATATCTACTCGTTTGGCGATAGGCTCGTGTTTTCGGCTAGTAGTGGGTGTCCTGGTTGTACCTGTGCCTGCCTCTTCAGGGATATTGGCGTGAAGAGGCGTTAAATCAATAATTGAAAATAGTTATGTATTATAAAAGTTGTATATAATACATAACTATTTTCAAACCAACTATTATTTAACAAAATTATTCCAAAAAATAAAAAAATAATTGTTATTCTTTATTTTCCTACTGGACATTATTTATGTTATATTAAATTTCCTTATTTTCTGTTAATTTGTCCAATAAGTTGATTTTGTCAAGAAGTCGTACACCATGGAAGGATATTAGAAATTTCAACTTTCTTTCGACAGTCTTTATAACATTAATTATTCTACTAATTGTATGTAGAATTGTTATTTAAAGCGTTACTTATAGGGAAGAAAGTAAAACTAAAATTAGGAATAGTCGGAAGCAATAAAGTTTCTCTTCTATTCAATTTAGTTCTGATCGTAGCTTATCCACACCTTGCGTAAGTAGGTAAATTTAAATATAACGGAGTAAAGCTAGCCTGCGACTTCATACGCACGGTGACGTGACTTTTTGTGGTTAGCGATGGGAACGAAATGTTTTCCCCCACTTAAATATATCCTAAACTAGCGGCCTGGTACGTGCTTCGCTACTTATATGACCGCATGGATGACAAAACATAAAAAAAGAAATAAAAACAACTGAAAAAAGTTTCAATATGTCAGCACAATCGCCATCTGAAAAAAGTTTCAATAAGACTGAAAATTACCAATTAACGAAATGATCCGACTTCTATTAAATTCATTTGTTAAAAAAAATGTGATAAATGAAGAACCGCTCGACCGATTTTATGCAAACTGCACATAAACCATCTACTAAATAGTCCGAACAAAGCCTAAATATTTGGTTTGGATAGGTGAGCCCGTTCTCGAGTTATAAAATTACAACGAAAAGTGGCATTGATTTTTATATATATACTAGCTGACCCGGCAGACGTTGTTCTGCTTTGAAAAAATTGGGGTGAGTCACCCTTATCACTAAGGGGTATGACAAAGATTCATCCTGATCACTTAGGGTTATAAAAAATAGATGTTGGCCGATTCTCAGACCTACTCAATATGCTTACAAAATTTCATGAAATTCAGTCAAGCCGTTTCGGAGTCTGGCAACGAAAACTGTGACACGAGAATTTTATATAATATAAGATAGATATTAACCTGAACTATAAAGTGCTACTACACAAAATCTGGTAAAAATTCGTTTAGTAGTTATATCTATTGTAATGTCTTTACGCCAAATCCCTTACGGGGTAGGCAGAGAGTATCGAGTGCCAAATCTCAAAATCCTGGCAGACCTTTCTGGCTTCCTCCACGTTCATCACCCTTTACATACAAACACGCCGGTTTCGGAGATTTTTGACACCAACCTCGGATAACACACAATCGATTTGATAGTGTGATGTCAATTTTGGTCTCTCCAGTACAACCTACATCCATCCACATTCGCACAGTATAATTGTAGTAGTAGCACAGTATTTTTTACTTAAAAAATAACAAACACACAGGCAAACCTACAAAAATTGTAATAACTCCTGGTTAAGGTTCTCTTTCCTGTGTACAATATTTGTTTTTTTTTAAATGGATTTAGTTTTATTACTTTTAAATGTGCATATTTCATTATGTGTATATACCGCCTCTTTGTCGAGGGGCTAGCGTACCCGCCTAACTCCATCGACCAATAGCGAGGCTCGAGTTCGATTTCCGACGGGGGCAGGCATTTGTGTGATGAACATTTGGATGTCTGCATTTCCGCTTCTGGGTTTACTTAATTCTGGTATATATTTAAGTATTTCTATATATTAGTATCGTTGACTAACACCCACAATACAAGTATATAATTTGCTTACTTTGGGTTTGGATTCAATTTGTGTAACATGTCTAGGGATATTTATAAATTTAAATAGCCTAGTGTGAAGCCACCATATATATATATATACGTAACAGGTATTACATGTATTATAATTATTTTAATATTGTTATAATTATTATAACACAAATTTACACAAAAATTGGACCCATTTACTATATGTTATTGCGTACGCGCTAGTTTCAAACTACGTTGCAGCGTTTTAACAGTTTGAGTATTCTATGAGTAAGATAACACGATTCAGCTGCTTTTATATTTAAAATTTAAACGTAAATAATGTGCTCTGTGTTTAGCTAGTGTTTACATTTCATTAGGCGTTATTTTAAGTAAGTAAGTGTCTTCACGCCCATATCCGTGAGGAGGTAGGCAAATGCACAACCAGGGCACCCACTACTAGCCGAAGACACAAAGATTCACAATGTAATAGGTGGCAAGCCTATCGCAAATATGCCAATCTCGGGCAATATTTTTCTATTAGATAATTGGAAACCTCACATTTTCTTTTTTGTTGCCCGACCTGGGAATCGAAGCCGAAACCTCATGAAGTCAAACCTAACAGCTGGACCGCTAGACCACAGAGGCGATAGTAATAATTAAAATATTATGTGGAAATTAGACATACTATTTAAACTACATAGTCCAGTTTTCTGGAAAGCGTCTGCCATCTTGACCAAACAAAGATAACTTGAATCTAGTAAATTTTATTTGGATTCAGAAGATTTCCCTACTATATAGATAGGCCTGCTAGATTTATTTTTTATTTTGAAGTTTGTTAAGATTTTTGTAATACAAACCCCTTTCATTTATATCCTTTTCTTTGTACCACTTATAACACTCTTTGAATATTTTTTGTACACAGTGGCTTGCTCATTTCTATACCTCTTTTGTATACACAATTATTTTCTTGCTCTCTCTTTACACAATATCTCATTCATTTTTACACCCCTTCTGTTTACAATAATTGTTAACGCCCTTTAATATTACTTTTTAAATTGGTTATACATCATATTTGAAGGGTAGCCTAGCAATTAACTTAATTATAATAACTTAATACCTAGCTTTAATTAAGCTTCTTAGTTGAAGTTGGCAAAACGCACCCTTTGTAATTATTGGTGTTTATGATTTGCATGTATCTCCGTCCAGAAATGCGTAAGATCGTTTGCTTTCAATGCTGTGAAAAACATCGTATTGGTGACCCATTTTTTTTACAATCGGATTTTTATTGTATAAGAAACTAGTTTGCCCGCGACTTCAGTCGAATAGTTACGATACCGAGTTGCGGTTTTAGGTATACGGACTTTTATCGCCTTTTATAGTCTTTTGGGGTAGGTTTCTGCAAAGAAATTGCTTATGTTTGAACTTGGATCTTTAGCTGTATGCATACTAAATTTCGTTGGATTTTTCGTTTAAACGTAAAAAAGCAACAAATAGACAAACTTTCGCATTATATTAGTAAGTATAGTGGCGACTTAATTGATTATCATTTTATTAATACATGAATCATAATCTACCGGTACTATATTTTCACACATTGTAGCTCTCAGAGCAGCTCATTGTTAGGAAATCCTTGTTAGACCATCTACCTTCCTGCAAGGCAGCTCGTAATGATATTATTAAATTAAGTATATATGACTAGGTGGTAGAGTTTCGCAGCGACTCATTTGTATTAGTACTACCGCCTTATATATTCGTGCAGCCATAACATCAGTGTTTGCCATTGACGTATTTCGGTTCAGAGGAAAAGGTTTTTGGCAAACTTACTTTTGCTCGAAGCCTAACATCACGACATCAGGTTGGCAACGCACCATTACCGTCTTTGTTTTCTCTAGGCGACGTGATTTTCTTACCATCAGGGAATCCGTCTGTTTGTTTGCCTTCCAGTATCATAAAAATGTAATCCTACCATGTTATTCTCCTTCATGACGTAAATGAGTTCTAGTACTACGAATTTGTGTATGTTTTCCTCAACATTGTCAGCCAAACATCTAGGTGGCGGGGGGTTACAATTAACGTATTTACAACTAGCTATGGGAACAACTTAATTATACATGTGTAATCGTAAGTCATGATTCAGACTAGATGATTCACACGGTGACGATAATGTTTCCATAACCTACTGACCTTATTACTTATAGTTTATAGCTTTATCTTTTTGTAAGCCTTAAGCAAAATCCTAAGAGCCTTCTAATATATTTAGAGAGGACAGCGAACAAGCACAAGGATTTTCTGATTTTTATTTTATTTTGATATTTGAAGGCCAACAAGCAAACGGATTTCCTGATGGTAAGAAATTCACGCCGCCTAAAGACACCAAAGGTGGTAATGGTGCGGGGCCAACCTTAGGCCGGAATGTTAGGCACAACCAGGATACCCACGACTAGCCGAAGACACTAAGTCCCACAATGTGATAGGTGGCAAGCCTATCGACAATCGGGCACATATCCACTCCTGAGCAACTTTTTTTTATTAGAAAATTTTAAAAAAACCAATTTTCTTTTTGTTGCCCGACCTGGGATTCGAACCAGGGACCTCTGCAGTCAAATCCGACAACTGAACCGCTAGACCACAGAGGCGATAGTATAAAATAAAAATAAAATATCTGATGCAAATTACAAAATGTATGGTTATAACGTAAACGCCGACCGCAACCGCATGCGCAGGTTGGTGACGTCATGACTCGTATTAGGAAAACCTTATAAACAATTTGGCAATTAATATCTAAAATTTTAGCTTTAACTCCCTTATATTAATATTTGGCCGGTCTTTTAAAAGTAACCCTGTATACACTGCTCCGTCAGTATTAGGTACTGTTGCAATATTAGAGTACTAGAATTCAAAAAAGAGAAGACTTATAGCTAGTGATTAAAAAAAGGAGCGAGGTCGGGACCAATAACTGTGACATTGAAATTCTGTTGCAAGCATACCGCTAAACGACAAAAGAGTATCTATACACATAAGTCAGTCTGTTTGTTACACTTTCACGGCTAAACCGTTGGACCAATTTTATTGAAATTTAATATGCATATAGTTTAATACCCTAGTTCAATTATAGGCTTTTTATTTATTCAAAAAGCAACCCTCAAAGGTCAGTAGAGGATTATTAAATGTTTTTATAATTAAGTGCTGTAAAACTGCAACAACCGACTCCAACTACCTATTTCATTTTTTGCGAGCGATTTGATCATTTTTTTAAAAAAAATTGGGATTCGTTTCCAAATGGCCCTACATAAATTTTATCAACATCCTACTAGTAGTTTTTGAGTAACACTTAATATTGCTGAGGTCGTCAAAATGGGTGAAATGCATTATTAAGTATAACTCAAAAGCACCTAGATCATGATAAAAATAATATGGGACCACCTCGAAATCATAACCTATCTTTCTAAAAAAAATCGAAATCGGTTGGCCAATGACGTAGTAATCGCGTAACAAACATGCAAAAAAACATATTATAGTCGAATTGAGAACAACCTCCTTTTCTGGAGTAGCTTAAAAACCTATTTTACGATGACGAAGTCAGTCAGTATTTATTAGTCAGTTTCTATTATAACTTTTGAAACATACGCTTATTAAAATTATAATCCCATATCCCCGAAGAAATAGACAGGCACAACCAGGGCACCCACGACTAGCCGAAATCACTAAGTCCCACAGTGTGATAGGTTGCAAGCCTATCGCCAACCGGGCACATATCCAATCCCGAGCAACGTTTTTTTTTTGGAAAAACCCAATTTTCATTTTGTTGTCTGAACCGGGACTCGAACCCGACCTCATGAAGTCAAGTCCGACAACTGAACCGCTAGACCACAGAGGCGATCCACATTTTAAATGGATCCTAAAACTCGTTAATACGTTCGCTTGTTAACGAATAACGAAGGTGATAACAAATAAGGAGTGCCTGGTATTCTACAAAACAATTAAACCATACACCCACTTGATTAAAATACGCGTATTTTTCACAGAACCATAATCTCAAAACTGTATTCTGGCTCGTAATCAGAACAACCCACACTTGATGATTCATGACGTCAACACCGAACCGGAAGCATTTATTTTTTAAATGACTCAGTCAGTCTAGTCGAATTGTGATTGTTANNNCTTGTACTTTCCACAATATATTTTTTATTAGGTATTATATATTAGCCAACTGGTTTCACTATTCAAGCATCATTAGGGCTATAACAACTAGATAATTATTGTGGAAAGTACAAGTGTAGTTAATAAATTATTTCTAGAATGGAATTCCACCTAGCACCGACGATAAGAAGTATAGAAACTATTGTACCTTTTGATATCAGTATTATGGTAATTTAGTAATTCATATTGGTTTGATTATTTTAAGGTTTTTTAGATTATAAGTCTAGAATGTGAGTGAGAAATTATTTATTGTTAATTTGTTGCTTTTTTATTTTATATAAAAATATTGTTTTGTTAGGCTTAGGCTACAAATGTATAATGCCTAAGTAACTAATTGGTTATTGTGGTTTTAGTATTTGAAATTCATTATTGAATTGAGTGATGCATTTACTGAATTTAAAAATGTAAAAAAATGTAGTTTATTGTGAAGCTACACATGAAAAAGATAGTCCACAGCTCAACCTATTCCTGCAACTAAAATAACTGTCACATTTCGGTCGGATGGGTAAGCCTACTGCTATGTAAGCCGAACACCCTAGCCACAGGACAGAGACGCACCAATAACTTATATGGTGTTTATAGGGCACAGTTATCTCTTATCATCAAGAGATAAATGAGATTCTTCGCTAACACCATAAAAAACCAACCCGAGAAAGTACCTATATCATAACGTGTGCCAGTTTGTTTAGTAATAAAATTCTTGACCCCATTTTTAAATAATTTATTGAATTTTTATTGTGTTGG
>NJDD01000194.1:930656-948537 GCA_002245505.1 Calephelis nemesis
CCTAAACCACTTAACCGATTATAATAAAATTCGCACACCATGTGCAGTTCGATCCAACTTGAAAGATAGGATAGCTTATATCCCAATTTATGGTAAAAAAATTACCATCCGAGCGAAGCCGGAACGGGCAGCTAGTTGTATTATAAGTATTGTACCTACATTCTACTAAGAGAATGCGAGAAACCACAGGTAACTTGCAGGGTCTTCTGGTTATAAGGGAAGATCTAGGATAGCTGGAATAGCATCCATGACGCTAACACACAATGGCTAACCACTAAAAGCTAAGTGCGAATAATTGTCCGCGAACAACAAAAACAAAACGAATCTACGTTGACGAAGTCGCGGGTAAAGAGCTAGTTGTCAATAAATCTTGATGAATAGGAATGTATGGATTTCCGTTTATACGGATATTTAAACATTTAAATTTTATGGATACCATAATATATTACCATATGCTGATGTCAGCAGTGAAGAATGGTTAGGCGTAGATTTAAAATCCGATTTTGGCATAGAAATGTTTATGAAAAGTACGAAATCTATAATAAAACAATATTTTTGTGGAAGATTTTGTACTTTTGTACCATGTGGCTGTTTGCACTTATTCGTATCAGCAACTCGTAAAATATATTGTTTGTGATTTGTGAATTGGCCCAAATGTGGGCCTGGGGCCCTACCATGAACGCTTATAGTAGTGTTATTTCTATCTTGCTAAATGTCCGCCTTTATAAGCAACTTTATGGTGTACTTTATAAGGTTGTCTTTCTCCAATGACATTAAGTAATATTGAAGTAATAATGTTTTAAGAGCTTATGGTAACCCCCCTAATGTGTAAGGCCCGCCACGTACATTCGGAATTCCTTTACGAAATCCCGTTTCGAAATTTCGAATCAAAATGGCGCCGCATACAAATTAACTCAAATTCCGTACGGAACAATTAAGGACGTGTGTCCACAGCTTTGCTTAGGTTTGCAGCTTTCGAAATTTTTTTATGTGGCAAGCCTAAAAGTAATGTTTTGATAGGTATGTTTTGACCACCCTTAACGTGGTGGCTTAACTCTCATCAGTCAAACCAATTACTCAATAACAGACCTGTACGCTGCGATTCAATTTTTTTCCTAGTCTTTTCTCTTATAATCACACCTTTTGTGTCATAAGAGCGGTAAATGAAAATAGCCTAGAATAATAATGTTACTTTAAAATTACGTCATAAGGAGGGTATTAAATTTATAAAATGCGCACGTGCCTGTCTTGGTTTGATAATACAATAAATGTATATAAATAAATAAAGTAGGTACAATTGCGTAAAAATAGCTTACAAGTTTAAATTAAAATATTCCAAATTCAAATTTTGTTACTTTTCTTGAAGATATAAATAAAATTCTGTAAATTAATGCTTCTAGTTTTTTTTTGTTTCATTACATGCGAGAGACAAAGAGATTGCATTTGCGATTACAATCAAATAATTTCATTTAATAATATAAGCGTAAATTTTAAACAGCGTAGATGGTTTTAGTTTGGTTAGCCTTTGCGTATTTAAAAAACTTATTACGTAAATTAAAACACGCATAATAACTTTAACATAAAGAAATATAAGTATTTACTTAGAACGTACGAAGATTCCGCTTCTGACTTTCTTATCCTTGTTATAGGAAAATAGAAAATATTAGGTAAAAAATCGATTAATTAATAAAGAATAATCAAAATCGATTAATTAATAACAAAATAATGCCCGATAATCGCAAGAAGGCTGTTACTTGTTTATTAGTTTCTTAGTCGTCCACAGATCCTTACATGTGAATCTTAAATCCTTCCTTAATAAATTTGCAATTCAATAAAGAAAACTTCATTCAAATCGAACATGTACTTTCCGAGACAATCGCCAATATACAGACATACAATTATAACTACGGGTCGAATACAGATCTTCCTCTTTAAAACTCGGTTAAAAATTTCAGCACATTCAGCGTTTTAGTGTCAAAAAACAAAGGTGGAGCAGAAGTCAATTTTAAGTTTAGAAATAAAGTATTAGATATAATTATATTTTCCATTTTATTATATTGTAGGTGTAAAGTTAAAACAACATAGACATTATATTAGGGGTAAACTGCAAATATTTCAACGACACCAATGTTTCTATAAACATTGGTGTCGTTGAAATATTTGCAGTTATCTATATAACAGGTTACTACAGCCAAGGCAGGTGCAAATACACTTAATAATAACGTCTCTGAGTGCAGCCGTGTGTGATATAAGTATTTGTCATTTAACAAAGATTTATTTTATTTCCTTACGTGACATAAATTAACCATACCATATGTATATTTCTTTATCAAATTTTATTCATTTTAATTTTGAATTTCGAACTTATATTTTACTTTAAATTTTGCAGCAATAAACAAACATTCAACAAAAAATAGTGTGAACAAGATGAATGTAAAAAATTGTTATGTACTGAAATGTAAAGATTTTCTTAAAGTAACTTTTTGTTGGTGAAAAGTGGTACCTAGTTATATTTTAACGTGTATTACTAATTAGGCAAAGATAGGAATATTGTTATGTACGCATTTTTAGGCCCGCCACATACACCTATACTCCTTTACGGAAACCCGTTTCAAAGTTTCGAAACAAAGTGTTGCTCTATACAAATTCCGTACGAAAAAGTCATTGATGTGTGTGGCAGGTCCATAGATTTATTTAAATTTGCTGCCTTTGAATTTGTTTCAAAACGGAATTCCGTGACATATTTCCGAACGTGTGTGGCGGGCCTTAGTTCAAATATGCAATCGTTATTTTATTCATTATTGGCGCCATTACTTGGTGAACGTTGTTCTAGGCTCTTCATTCACCGATTCTGGTTAATTGATGAGAGATTGAGAAGATTGAAAATTATTTTCCACGAGAAACAAGCAACATTTAACGTCAAGTAATGAATTTGTGTGTCTTCAACGAAGTGCCTAAATAGCACTGTGTAGTGTCAGCAGTCAGGTCCTAAATGAATACGACCTATATTTTAAGATCACATTTCTAGAACTGTTTTCTATAAATGTTATTCATATTTCCTTATTTACGTAATTCAGTGGTTATGATTAAATGACGTCATTTTTATATTTCAGAATATTGTAAGGATAATTTATAATAAAACCCAGATTTAATACGTAGGTATGTAGTTATTACCCATACTTAAATTTACTACGAAGCTGGAATATTTAGAAAATGTTGGACGAATGATAAAACATGCACGCTTATTTCATATTTATCAAAAAGTAAATAATGATAAGTGCAATTCATTTCCAGCAAATTTTGTTATAGTCAAAGAGCTCGTTACCAATGTGACGTCTAAATTTGCGCTTGTGTAGAGCAAAGTACCTACCGGGAAGTTAGGGTTAAACAAGGTAATATTTAGTTGAATGGAAGATTAAACTTACGTTACATTAGTACAGTTATTATTAATAATATTAGCCGATACGTTTCTTTTGATTTGATTACATAGGCCTAAGTACCTACTCGTACATTAGTGCGTCAAGCAGTAACTCCTGTCACATAATATGATCTCGTATTATATCATGAAATGAAATATTTTATGTAGTTTGGGTTTTCAAAGCAGTAAGGACCTTTTTCTTGTTAAGAGAAGTATATTGAATTTTGATTTCACCCTTATTCTTTAAAAAAATCAATTATCATAATTTGCTCAAGGCAGAGTATATTCTAGAATTAATATTACCTATTAATTTGTTGGCTCTAATATTTACTTCGAGTCGACCATGACAGGTCTAGTTTAATAATTATGCATCCACTTTAATGGTTTTCTGTTATTAGATTACACATTTCGAGTGCAACGTTAGGGGGTCTATGTTTACGAGCTCTTGAACTATTATAGTTTTCATAGGAATGACCCCATCCATTTGAGCTGATAAGCGTCCATACAAAGGATGACTGATAAGCAAGCTTCATTATTATCGTCCACACAATTTTGGCCATGGAGTCATTAGAGCTTAGAGCGCATGTTACTAAAGAGAAACGTATATGCAATCGCAGCTTATCGTAATTCAAAAAGTTAATAGTTTATCGTTATACAATTACGAATTAATAATTAGGTATACATTATTATGCACGAACAATTATAATATAAGACATTATTATTACTATAATATTATTAAAATAAACGTAGACGCACAAGGTTTAGATATGAGGAAATTAAGATATATATATATATATATTTTCTCAATACATTTCCGATATTTAGAAATTATGTAAATTCCTAATATATTACTTCAATAACATAAAAAGCAAAACAACTTAAGCCTGAAAAGGAAATGAAACAGAGGCTTCTTGAAAAGAACATTCCAAATACAATTTCGTTCGATATACTCTCACGTTGAAAACTTTAATGTGATATTTTGCCAATACGCGTGTTACTTAAATAATAGTATTATTTTGACTTTCAGTTATTGTATTTTAGAACCAACAGTCGCTTTACGAATGTTTAAAATTATGTTATGCAGGCGTGACTCTATAGTAACATAATGCTCTAGTTAGTGCATTTGAATGTAGATTTCTCACACGCTTTAAAATGTTTGTATTAGTATAAGAAAGTTGGCTAAAAACGGATATTTTGCAGAAATAATTCTTGTAATTTTACAAATCATAATTAAATTTTAGATAATGAAAACATTATTCATAGATGTTAACCAAAAACCCCAAAAACGAGATTTCACCGCTCTTCCATCGACGCTCAATATTTTACTGTTGTATTAAAATACGAATACCTAATTAAAGCTTAAGAGTTAGGTTTTAACAACTTTTAAGGTACAAACTACCTTAAATTTTATCTCTACTTTTAAATAAAGTTTCTCCCTGAACAACTGTGGTATTTTTCGAAACTACAAGAATTGTTTTTGCTGTTTTCATTAATTTTCTTAGACTATATGTCCGCATCTCATTGTGAGCTCGATCTATGCACGAGACCTTGTTTCACGTTCTGAGATGCGCTAGACCATGTAACGTGACACCTGATTTGTATTATTAGAAGGCTTGGTTTTATATTGAGACATAGTCTAAGAGTATGTGGATTTTTTTATCGATCTAACAAATGTTCAAGAAAAAAATATTAGACATTACACCAACTGTTACATTACCTAATTTTAGGTTTGAATGTGTACATTCATGAGTCTAGACACATGTTTATTTGTATAAACGCAGGATTTGTATAGGTATTTCGAGATGCCTTCTTTAATATTTCGCTATTATTAAGTATTTATCTTCTCTCTTAGTAATTATTTAACTACTACCATGTACAAGAATATAGGTTTTTTTTTTCGAATTTTATATTTTTTTTACCTCATAGACGTGCATATTTAATAATTAATAATCAAATATAAAGATTTAATAAATCATAATTGTAATTTAACATCTTTTAAATTGTAGTTAGAAAATAAATTTTAATTTTATGTACCGTGTTTAACAACACTGAAATATATAGAGCGGTATGCAGGTAAAAAGTTGGTAATAGGGTCCACGACTCTTGGACTATAATATCATTTTCATTGGACTGTGTCAATTCTTATGTTACTAGAATGTTGACATACGCCCGCCACGACACACTGCCATTATTATTTATAGTCTAGTAATTGTATGATTGTGAGACACGTTTTATGAAACTTTTATACACATCAACTTAATAAATGGTAGTAAATGATAATTGGTTGTTTGATTTAATTAAATTACTGAATTCCGACACAATTGTCAGAGGGTCAGGTTGCCTTGGTTATGAGTCATCGAATGATTCAAGCAATTGCCAAGTCGCTTTAATAAAGCGAAGATAGCAACTTACTGTTAATTTCAAAAACCTATCTATGGTAAGAGATAGTGCTTGCTATAGTTTAATAACCGGCCAGTGGCAGTTATTTTTGAATCCATGTAGTGGGGATATAAATCCGTCTAAGTTTGTTCGTTATACTTGCAAAGGAACATGCTAAAGTACTTTTTAGTGACTTGAATACAAGCGAAGCCGCGGGTAATTTGCTAGTAATTTATAAAAATACCATAGCAATAATAACCTACAAATTTGATCTCTTACTGTAGATATATAGGTATATTATTGCAATAGGTAAGTTGATTGAAAAGACTACAGACTACATTTAGGCTGAGTGGGTCAATTTGTGAAATGGTTTAGATTTAAACTTGGATCGAAAGGTACCTTAGTAGCAAAAACCTGAATATAACTAAAACAGGTTACTTCACTGTACCATAATAAACTAGAATTAAATAACAGGGTTTCTATACAAGTTGCTCTGTAATCTATACCAATAACATTTGCTGGAATGTGTGTCCATCCAGTACTTGCAAATCTACTGGGCATAAACTTGAAGAAATGATACATCTTAAGGAAACAAGGTTTGAACCAAGATAATTCTATTAAAAAAGAATGGCAACTTAGATATTCCATGAATCTTATAAATATTCCCAACATACCAAAAATATGCTAAGCATAAGTATCTCATTATAATGATGGCAAATTTTGGCTGATCCAAAAAAATGCAAATTGTTTCTTCCCGGGGAATTGTATAGTAACAGATAATTGTGACTTATAGGCACCATAGGTGTTATATGCTATCCTGTAGATCTAATTTACAAGTCTGCTGGAAACTCATACTGCAAACTCGAACATGATACTGTCATTATGGCAGCAGAAACAGGATGTGGTGGATCCCTACCCAGACAAGTTGCTGTACAACACTCTGACACCAGGGTCACTTTAAAAGATTAGACATATGAGACATCAATCGAATAGATAAATGCCCAAGAGCCACCTGCTGCAATGGATATGGCACGAATAAACATTAAGATATGTGATATATAACAATTGTTTTACAAGTCCGTTAATCAAGGCAATGAATAAAACTACTCAAAAACAAGCCATAGTCAATCACCAATTTGACGTCAATAGTGGTTGAAATATTTAAGCACAGTAAAATTACAAAAACCGTCTCCAAATAATTTAGTGGGTAACAGGTTATTTAACCTTTTTTGTAGAATAGCAAGTGTTTCTGAAATGGTCTCACCTAAATTTTATTAACATTCTCAAGTTTTTGTGTTACACTTAAAAATGCATACCTTGGTTATTATACACGTCGCCTAACTTCAGCATTGCTATTTGCTGAATAATCGCGTAAAAAACATACAAAATAAATTAAAAAAAACATACAGTTAAATTGATAATCTCTTCCTTTTTGGAGTTGGTTAAAAACAAGAAATTTTGTAACAGAAAATTAGTTTGAGACCTACAGTCTGTGACTGGTATTTGTGCAAACACTGGACCAGAAGTCAGATGAAACAAACTCAAAGTGAATATTTAAAATTGGTTTTATTCATAAATTTGCGAAAATAAAGAAGAAATTAATTGTACATGTCGATTATTGATTTAAAAGATAAAAATATACAAGTTCTTAATTTGCATGATATTTATAAAAATATAATTCAACACAGATCAAGTCGTTACCAATATCCTTGTGCAAGACATTTACGTGTTAACGGAAATGACAAAAGGAGGAAACATCTAAACCCCATAACAATATTTGAACATCTATTATAATTATTACTTTAACAAAGTTGTTAGGAGCAACACATTTTGGTAATTTACAATCGAATGAGCCAATAAACATTAAAACTATCCAATGTACAATAACGATTTTTTTTCTTTTTTTTAAATTTCTTATTTAGGAAATATTGACGTGTCAACTTACACCATATAATAGACACCTGACTATACTTTGGGGTGCAGTCACCTAAGGCTCACTAATTTTTTAAATTTATCAAACCCTAAAAAGTGTTGCAATAACTTTTCTTTCCATACATTTTGTATTATATAACAAGACAATAATATATCTGAAAAAATTTAAAGTATTCTTAATTATTAAACATTATATACTGGTTAAGGCCTGCTGGCACAACACAGGCATAAGAGCCTGCACAACTCCTGTTCCAAATAACAGAAGTCAAAAGATGTATTCGAAAATATTTTATTTATAGTTATGGCAGTGATGAAACAAAATAAACTGGTATTATTGTAATCGAGGAACACACTTGTAGTTATATTAAATTGACAACGAATTTAACATTCCGATGTAGATAACTTCCTAAATATCAACATCCATATTTTAAAAGTCAACAATCTCTATTACAAAGGAAATCCTGCTAAATAACAAATGAACAATATTTATGCATCATTTAAATTGAACAACTACGTCTTTGGATGAAATTTTAAAGTAGGGATCTTTACTATTCTATCACTGATCCCAACTAGGGAACCTGAACAGTACTAGTTAATTTGTAGAAAAGAAACAAGGAATATCATGGCCACTAAGATACTTTCGCCACAGACAACATACACCACCTTATCCTGAAATATTACAAGCAATAAGGATAACCTTCTACAGTACCTTTAGTCAATTTCAATATAAGGTACAATTTTATTAAGAAATGAAAATGTGATCATGGTTTTTCATACACCATAAGCATAATTACCAAAGTTTATTAGTGTCTTATAAAGTACATATTACGTTGTTTCAGATTGTTATAATATTAACAAAGCTCTTACACATCTAATCAAAACATATGTGAGACTAAGTAATGCGAATTTTAGACATCCCAATTTTTCTGGCACAGATTTTGGGGCACAATTTGAGTCATGATATAATTAAATAGAATAATTAAGTTATAATTTATTATTCAAAAACATAATATTTAAGCAATTATTTAAGAAAATATTTCGATATTTATAAGTAAAATTAGTTACTGCTAAAACTTATACAACAAACCTTACCTTCATACAAGAGACCCTTTTGATCTCCACAACCATGTTAAAGGCAAACCTGTGTAAGATTTAAATAAAGTTTTAATTTAATCTGCAATCAAAATGAAAATAGGTAGTCAATTTTATATCATGAATAAATTCCCTCCTTGAAGAGGTTTTCAAAAAATCTTTTCTTTTTGAGAGCAGGATATGAGCAACAATTTGCGTGCTGAATTCAGTAGTTCTAAAATATACTTACAACTAAAAATGACATCTCCCACAAAAAAATTCTTAACTGTCCATTTGTACGAGAAGTTTGTATTTACAAAGACTGTAATCATAATTATTTTAGTAAATGAAGGTAGACATACCAGTGTTTAATTAATGAACTGAAGAACAAGAAAAGTTTAAACCATAATAATTGTGCAAAGTTTATCAAGTTTAAATTGCATATATTTTAATTGATTCAAAAACTAATAAGAAAATAATACATTTCAAAGAATTACCAGACTAGAATGTATATTAGACGGTCATTTAAATTATTATGAAATTGCTTTCACATTCAGCAATATCACTTGTGCGGTTGTGTTTGTATTTCACAATATTTAGAGATGTTTACATGGAAAGTTACTGTCTTAAAAAAAACAAAGACCTTTGGAAAAAATGCATATTTTAACAGTAGATGTTAGATTAGCGTTGTTAGGAAAAAAAAGGTCGACAATAAAGATTTTTAGCAAAATCTTTAAATATAGCAAATTTTTCAAGACCCACAGTTTAAAAATGGAATAACAATGGAATGTTTATACTAAAAATCTTTAATGTTCCATTTAGCCTACTTTTGAAAATCTCTTTTATTGTAACAATTAAAACTAAGCATTCAAGACCCACTAGCACAGTATTGTGGTTCAAACTTCTCAATTTCCAACTTATTAATGAACTATTATTGAATTGCAACATACTCTTCTTAAACAATCATCTATAACTGTCATAATATATATATTATATACTAATATTACACTAAATTGCTTTCTGGCTACTTGATCATCCCTAATTTTAACAAATTATAACTTTACAGTACAGTATGTACATTACAGTACAGTATCTAGCACAAGAATTGAATCCTAAGGTGTAAATTTAGTGTGTTAAAAGGCAAAGGAAATTGTGAGAAGCCAGTCTCTGTGTGTTAGGGCGACTTAACTATACAGATATTAAGAATTCATCACTGTCTTAACTAGAAATGTGGTTATAAAGGTATTAATTTGATAGTCACAAAAAGTGAATATTTTAGGCATTTGAGTCACATTTATAGCCTTTTAAGTGAAATCAGATCACAAAGTTATAAGGTCAAAACGAGTAAACTTTTAATTGTACAACCACACTATACAAATGGAATATTTGTGAGTGAAATATACACAGATTTATGCATCCTCCAAATTATACACTAATAAATATACAAGACAAGTAGTACCTGAATGTAGCTAGGTCATTCATTATTGTAAGAGCTCGTTCATAATTAATTCATAGGCTTGCGGAAGAGGTCTCCCAAGGGATGAGAACAAGAATTTAGAACATAATAAAATTTGTACTGAAATTGTCCAATTTATAAGACCAAAAAATGAAATTTCTATCATAATATACAAATGGCCCAAAATACATACATCATCATAATATATTTATTATTAAAGTAGATCCAATTATTGTAGGTTGTCACTGAGTTAATTATAGTGGAAACATCCACCCTGCTTTTCCTCTAGCTACAATCAAGATGAACCACTTCAACAGGTCTGAATCAAGACACTGTAATGGATCTGTGCATTTTCCACTCATCTTTAGCACTGGATTACTATAATTCAACAAACAAATGCTCATTAGTGAAATGCAATAGGTATTCGATAACCTACCATGTTCACTCGACCTAGTTAACTTTTGGAACTATCATGAGCCAAATCCGGGTACGAGAAGTCTTTCAATTATTAAATATTTAATACCTAGTTGCGTTGGAAGCGCCACTCTTACAGAATCCGACAAATTGGCTTTTTGTTCCTCTTTTTGTTTTCTTCTTTGGGTGACATTTTGTTGATCTGTCGCACTAAGTCGTAGAACACTTCGTTCACACTGATTTTAGCCTTCGCGGAGGTCTCCATGAATACGCAGTTGAAATGACTGGCAAGGTTCGCCCCTTGCTGCTTACCCACCACGCGCTCTGCTTCCAAATCACACTTGTTGCCCACCAATACCATTGGCACGTCATTTTTGTCCTTTACTCTTAGAATCTGCTCTCGCAAATCCTGCAAATCGTTAAAGGTTGATTGTGCAGTGATAGAATAAACTAACACAAATCCTTGACCATTCTTCATGTACAAGTCTCTCATTGCCGTGAACTGCTCTGTGCCTGCTGTGTCCAAAATTTCGAGCATACATTGTTGGCCGTCGACTTCCACTTGTTTCCGATAACTGTCTTCAATGGTGGGGTCGTATTTCTCCACAAAGATGCCTTGTACGAACTGTACTGTCAAGGCGGATTTTCCCACGCCTCCACTTCCTAGTACCACAATTTTATATTCACGCATTATTGACTATTGTGTGTTATGTGAATTAAACCACTGAAATTAAAGATTGCACTGCTAAAAAGCACATTAACTAGTAAGTTATCGCAAAAAAAACCTTCAACAAGTCAAACCGCCATGACACAGATAGCTGGGCGATGGCTCACAATGCTAGTGTTGCCATAATTAGATACTATTTGAATTTATCAAAACCAAAGACTAAATATTATTGTTATCTACCGTTTATTACATTTTTTAAATCTGGATATTTGTTTTTTTAAAGACGAAACTATTTTAAGTTATACCTACTAATGGTGTGTGTTTGAGTTTCAATGTGTTATTAAATAAGTTCGTGAACCCTAATTTATATTACATGCGCAATCAGTTTTGTTATCTTCGTGTGCTCTAAATACCAACGTAATGTATTTGTTAGCCTAAAATTTATATATCAACATCACGGCTTCTCCTAAAATTAAAATTATAATAATAAAATATGACATATTTATAATAATTTCTATTGTAATATATATTATTCAAAATAATTACTTACTTATCCTATTAAGTAAGTAACAGTCATTTTAACACACACTAACAAACTTTACTTCGAATATAAGCATATGATATAAATAAAAATTAACAAATTGTTTAAAAGTGGAAAATTAAACATGTTTAAATGCCAGTTAACATTAAATTTTACCACTGGCAAAGTTTATATGTTAGTTTTAAACTTTGATAAGAGATGGCGTGATCATAAAAAATAATAATAAAAATTTGTCACTCTAAAATTTAAATTATTAATTACGGGCTTTAGGTACTTTGTACAAGACCGACAAAAAAGTTTATTATTGTTAGTCTAGCTAGCCCCCGAATATAACATTTCTAAGATTAATTGCTTTACCTAGAATAACATAAAATAAACAAAGTCGAGGACACAGATAAGGTTTTGATAGAAAACTTGTGTAAAAATTAATTTTTATTGAAAAATCGAAGTACGAGGGTCAAACTGAAAGTTCTTAGAAAATCAAAAACTAAGCATTCTAGCAAGTTATTAGTTTTATTATAACTTTTCAAACTCAACATAACTCAAAATAGCGTCCATTTACATCAATACATCGCTGCATTCGATGGAACCATTGAGAAAAGCACTTTGTCCACTCGGCCCTAGGGGTCTCTTCGATGGCGTTTTGAAACGCAGCCACTGCTTCTTCGGCTTTCATAAAATGTTTTCCTCGAAGTTTTTCTTTTATTTTCGGGAATATATAAAAATCGCAGGGTGCGAGGTCGGGGCTATACGGCGGGTGACCCAGTAATTTCACATCTGAGGTCGCCAAATAGTCGATCGTTTGCCTGGCGGTGTGCGACAAGGCATTGTCGTGATGAAGGAGGATCCTGCTGCGAGGTCGTTTCTCTCAAACTTTTTCCAAGACAAGTGGCAAACAGTTGTTAGTGTACCACTCTGCATTAACCGTTTTCTGATCCTCTAAGACAACTGTCGCGTAATGACCTGTCTTTCCGAAGAACGAGGCCACCATCTTTTTTCCAACACTTCGACCTCTCTTCACTTTAGTTGGCAACTCTTCGGAAGGAAACACCCACTGAGCAGACTGTCTTTTGGTTTCCGGATCATAACAGTAAATCCAGCTTTCGTCACCCGTTAGTATGCCGAACACAGCATTTGAGTCACCTCCGTTAAATTTTTGGATCATTTCTCGGCACCAATCAACACGGCGGAGTTTTTGAGCCTCGGTCAAATTATGCGGTATCCAGCGGGCATAAAGCTTCCTGACCGCTAAATGTTCATGGAGGATTTTGTGCACTTGACTCATACCTATGCCTAGACTTGTCCGAATCTGTTGATAGGTCACTCTTTTGTCAGTCTCTATCATACGCCGCACAACACTGATATTGTCTTCAGTCGTCGCTGTAGAAGGCCGTCCCTCACGCAAATCATCGATGAGATTAGTTCGACTACGTTTGAATTCATTAAACCAGTTGTAAACTGTGGCACGAGATGGGGCTTCATCGTGAAAAGCCAATCGAAGTCTATCATAACTTTCTTGTTGACTTATATGACATCGAAAGTCATAAAAAATCATTGCACGAAAATTTTCTCGGCTTAAATTCATTCTGACGTGCACAGACAATTTTCAATTTGCCGCCAAATCGTAAAACAAATGACAAATGAATGAAATGTATACTCAATATTATTGGTAAAGAGTTCTATTTTCAAAATTTGAACTTATTTTTTTAATATAATGCTTTTAAGTTGCCAGTTCTAAACACTTTCAGTTTGGCCCTCGTAGATATCTAAAATTTGTAACTGTTTGCGAAGGCGTTAGATTTAATTTTGTTAATTTATGTTAGTAAGTTTCGGTTTAGAAGAAAACCGAAGATATTACTGTATATCGGGAGCTCGGGAGATTAGCCATTATTACCGCATCTACCGGGCATTCCGGGAGGGCTAGGAACCCTAGATGGGAAGCTCTTTCTCACCACAGCACTGCACTGCATCCAGATATGCATACTCATAAATAGTACAAATTATACCTATTACTTTTTTAGAATTTAAGATATGAAATATTATGGTAGAGTGTGTAAGAAAAGTATAAATAACTAGGTAGCGTATCTAATACTTACCTATAAACGAGCAATTCTTGCACATAGATTAAATTTATCTAAGAAAGATATTCTATGTGTATATATTTTTAACTAGCTGTTACCTGCGGCTTTGCTCGCGTGGCAGTTAACAGATATATTTACTGATTATAGCCCATTAATCAGGACTGTCAAATAAACTTTCACCCCCTAAGTATTTCATCTTTCTATTTCATCCCTTCAGGGGTAGAATTTCCAGAAATGCTTAAATATGTATAAACTTATTTTTAATAAGTAGCCTAAAAAAATGTTACCTTATGTTTCTAACTGAAAAAATTAAGTATGGCCTTCCATACAAACTTTCAACTCTTACTTAATAAAACGACCCTATTTCAAGGCTGTCGCTTTAAGAGTTTTTACTCGGGAATGATCATAAAAAAACAGGAAAACAATGAATTTTTAAGGTTTTCAGGTTTTTCTTGAAATTTATAAAATGTAAATTAACAAAATAATCATTAACAGATGAAAAGTAATGGCTACTATTTTTAATAACACATTTCGTAGTAAGTATCTATTACAAATAACAAATCTGTAGAAGGATTAATTCTGTACATTGAAAATATTGAAAAAAAAGCAGGATTATTGGATCGATACCAAATCCAAATATGTAATTAAAAATTTTTTTATCTGTCTGTCTCTATGTTCAGGCATAATTATACCTTATTTTCCTGGGCATAAAATGGGATACTTTTGATCCTGAAAAAATACGTAAAAAAAATAAATCTTAATTTTTTAGTTTTAGATTTAGACCGACATCCGCGCGGACGGAGTTGCGGGCGGAAACTAGTTTTTTTATTAAATTGTCGCGTTGAGTTGACCGCACTGTCTACAGCCATAGAACAAATAGACTATAGTAAGTACTTCGACAAGTCAGCAGGCCTTAAGAGAATGGCAACAGGATATAGGTGTCTAGAACAGACAGTAGATATATTGTGATTTTTTATCAGGAACTAGCTGCAGCCGCGACTTCGTTCATGGCTAGGTATATTCTTTAATAAGCGCTAACTTTCTCTTTTACAATGTATATACCTTATTTAGACAAATCGAATCTAACCTCAAAGTAAGCAAATTATTTGCTTTTGTTATAAGTTTGTCAACGATTGTAATATAAAAAAAAGGTATCTTCACGCCCATATCCCCGAAGAGTTAGGCAGAGGCACAACCATGGAACCCACGACTAGCCGAAGATACTAAGTCCTACAATGTAATAGGCCAACCGGCCACATTTCCAATCCCGAGAAACGTTTCTTTTGTATTGGAAAATTGGAAAAATCCAATTTCCTTTTTATTGCCCGACCAGGGATTCGAACTCGGGACCTCAAGCAGTCAAGTCCAACAACTGAACCGCTAGACTACAGAGGCTATAGAAACACTTAAATATGTTTAAGTGTTGGTGTCATAATGAGAAAGGGCAAGTTCAGCTGTTTCGAATATGTGAAAAGAATGGCAAATGAAAGAGTCTCATAAACAGGCGTATTTGTATGAAAGGGTTGTAAATTTGGAGGAAGCTCGAAAGGTCTGCAAGGATCGGCTTTGCAACTCGATACTCTCTGCCTACCCCGTAAGGGACGTGTATGTATGCACGTCGAAGTGTTTCTATACATTCCGGATTTTAAGTTAGTTGGTCAGTTTATACTGAGAGATGTTGTATCTACTACAAAAATAATGTATTTATTTTGAGCCAATCTCCGTACATTATTCAAATAATTTGTGGACAAAATAGTTTGCATGTTATTGTTCTTGGGGTACAATGGGACATGCCCTCGTAAATGAAGAGAAAAAAATGAATGTAATCGGAATATAAGTTAATGAATTATAGCTCAATTTACATTTTGTTTGTTACACATCTTCCACGGGATTCCCCTTTAATAAGTGTCATTAAAAGTAGTCTATAAACTTCCCTTGAATATAAAGTAGGTACCTGTCAAATTTTGTTACCATCGGTCGTGAAGAGTCAGCGTGATTTGCATTCGGGATACAGACAGACAAAATTTTAAGTATGTGTTTTGCTGCCTTCGCTTGTTTGTCTTAAATATCTTCAGTATACACAATACATACAAGTACAGAAACTCTGCTACAATTTATTTTATGAAGTAGTCGTATCGTCTGAGATAATTAGTACTCGACACTCTCGACATATTTGGCAGTGTATATGACATATATATGTTAAAATATTCCTGAACTTTGTGGGTTTTAAGCTATGAAAGTAAGTTAGACCTTTTACACTGGGTCTTACATGTCTGTAATTTCTAAACTAAATAATTTACGACCTTGAAAGATTTACGGAATAAAGTGTAAAATATACCCAATAAAAAAGAATTTTACCCGTTTTGATCCGGGCTCCTTTGCACAATAGACCATCTGCCTTCCTGCCAGGCAGCTCGTAAAAGGCGAGCAAAGGCTTACCGTCACTAACACCGTCTCATCTGACTAGGTGGTAGAGTTTCGCCGCGACTCACCCGGATTGGTACCACCGCCTTATCTATTCCTGCCGCCATAACGTCATGACGTGTTCTGGTTTGGAGGATAAGGTAACCGGTAAACTTACTTTTGCTCGAGGCCTTACATCCCGGCCTCAGGTTGGCAACGCACCATTACCACCTTTGGTGTCTCTAGGCGGCATGAGTTTCTTACCATTAGGAATGCCGTCTGCTTGTTTGCCTTCCAATATCATAAAAAAAATCGGACTAACAAAACAACTTTAAAGCGCTTTCTCTATATTTTTTTGTAGCAATGAGAAAACGGAAATGAAGCAGGAGTCATTGATTATAGCAGGCTCTTAATTTGTCAACTTATCTCTTTGATTGTTTTACAAGTTTAATATTAATAGGGTGCGGTCTACAAGAGATCCGTTAGAAGTTGAGTCAAGTGTTGACCCAGAACTTTGAGCCCTGATGAGTTAAGTTGGTAAGGACGCTGCTAATATTAAACTTGCTAAGACTTAAGAGGGACAGAATGTTTTAATTTTAAAGTGGGTACTAGAATTTTTAAATGACAATCTTCAAAGTAGGCTTTATAATTTTCATATAAACAGTAACTTATGGATACTGAACAATTGATTAAAATAAACATATTATGTTTATGTAAAAGTATGATTTTATTCATTCACGATACACCAGCTATAAAGAAATTACGAAAGAAACTGTTTGTCTTATTGACAATTCGACATATTCTACGTTGGGTGAGGTAAAACGATGGAGCTGGTAATGCGGAGTCCCTGGCCAGAGTTGAGAATAAAATTGGACATATAATGATAAAATTCATTATATTGAAAACAAAAAAACGAGACATATTTTTTTAAAAGGTTTTTTCTTATTATAAATTATATTCTATATTTTAGCTATTGGTTAGTATGATATTTGAACTGAAGTCAATATCCTTTATTTATTGTGTATTGGTATACATCAAAGGGTCATTATTTTTCTTTTCGTTTTTTTGGTAAATAATTATCCATGTAACATTTAAAAGTTACCTACCCTGATTATCATCACTACATAGTAGGTATAAAACAAAGTCGTTTTCTCTGTCCTTACATTCCTGTGTCCCTTTGTATGCTTAAATTTTTAAGTACTCACGTAAGATTTGACTCTCCTTTATGCCACTATTTTTAATGAAGCGTTACATAAAATAAATTTCAATTTAAAATATATATCGTGTAAATTCATAAATTGCGCAAAGTGCAAGCGTATTTAAGACATCTCACTGCGAGGCCGCAAAAAATCACGAAGAACACAGTATGAAATTCGGCGACAGCATGGGTAGGTACCTACAGTGTTTTTTCGTGGAGCGTAACTGACGGTCCATAAATGTAACGTCAATATAAATTTCTTTCACACGTCGATACATACATTCAATGAATATCATCAGTTTACTATTTGACCATTTCTTT
>NJDD01000194.1:951757-963869 GCA_002245505.1 Calephelis nemesis
CCTGAAGTTCAAACTCAAAATCAAAATCTGTTTATTCAGATAGATCTATACAAAGATTCTTGTGACGCGTCTATATAATTCTAAAAACTACCACCGGATCGGAACGCGGACACACACTGAGAAGATCCAGCGAAAGAAACTCAGCGGGCTTGTCTTTTTTTCTTATAAATAAAATTTACAAAAGTATATTACATTTCATTAATTTGTAGAGATTGTATGAGGAGCAATTAATCACAAGCATTTCTGCCTTCTAAATATTCTGAAATCTTATAATAACCTTTACCATACAACTTAGATTTAATACATTTTTTAAATTTATTTAATGGTAAGTCTTTAATATACATTGGCCCATGAAATAATAACTGATTCTGTGGAGACGAGACTTATGCACAACAAGATTGTTTTTATTCCTCGTGTTTACCGCATGTACTTACATCACACTTTTTTTGAAACGAATTTATATTTTTTGGACATATACTAAGTTTTCTAAAATATATTGAGATATATATCACCGTTAGAATATTTATTTCTTTAAATAATTTCGTGGCGTAACTAAGAACAAAATATCCCTATTACATAGAAAAATATTTTTAAGCTATTCCATAGCTCCTGTTGCGGGCGTTGAGCGTGGAGACCGAATCCAGAAATTCCGTAACGAAAATAACCTAAAACCTCCAACCGGCACACCGGTGATCCTTTTTAGCTTTGTCATCTTTCGATGAATAGCAGAACTTTTAATGACTTTTTGATCACGCTTGTCTCTTAAAATCAGCAACTCGCCTCTAGGTAGCGTTGGTTGTATTATCGTTATTGCGCATGCGTAATCCCCCTCTTCACCCCGCAATCTGGTGACTCATGCCTGCTTATGCAATAGTTTTAACGCGGCAGTCTCCGAGTGCCACTCGTCTTTTTTCATTTTTCAACATAATCACCGTTAAGTGCAATGCACTTCTTTCCTGCAACTTATTTATACTTTCAAAAAAAGGTATTCCTCGAAGTCCTGAAAATATTCTTCTATAGCAGCTATTACTATTACCTCTTCATTTGACAAAATTTCGATCAATCTTTATGTTTTTTTAGATTTGGAAATAGGTGATAGACTGATGGATGCTAAATATCAAGATGTAAGTTGCCCTATCTTTCAAGTAAGATCAAACTGCACACAAATTTGATTGAAATGGGTTGAGTAGTTTAGAAGTCCATCACGGACAAACATTTGTTAATTTTAGATGTAAGACTAGCTGTAGCCCGCGGGGTTGCCTGCGTGTTTAATGGTGGAAGACAATTTTTTCGGGATAAAAACTATCCTATGTGTTAATCCAAGTTACCCTATATGTGTGTGCTAAATTTCATAGAAATCGGCTCAGCAGTTTTCGCGTGAAGGAGTAACAAACAAATAAACAAGCACACAAACTTTCGCATTTATAATATAAGTAGGATGAGTAAATAAATAATCTCAAACTTAACACTGACACGCGAATACCTAATTTTTATATTGCAGCAACTGAAATATCTAAAGTCCGGATCAATATGTGAAATGGGCGTTGAAATATTTATAAGTTACATATTTTTGTTTAAAATTCAGATGAAATAAGTTTAAGCCACTTGGTGCAAGTTCTATCGGAGTTTAAGCGTAAGACTCGTTTGGCGCTGGGAAGTTATGGCGTCGAGCAACTTATCAATAACTTGCATTTATTGGAAAATTGACAAGTGGAAAAATAAATATGTTTTTTTGGGTTGCTTGGGCTATCTATAAATTCTAATATTGTAATAATGTATGGGTTCAAAATTATCACTATAACTTGCGGCCCGCCCTCGCTTCGCACGGTTATGAAATTCATATAAACCTTCCTCTTCAATCACTTTATGTGTTAGAAAAACCGCACCAAAATCCGTTGCGTTTTAAAGATTTAAGCATACACAGAAACATAGAGGCAGAGCAAGCGACTTTGTTTTATACTTTGTAGTAATGTTTTTAAGGTTCTGTGCCGTTCGTTGTCCGTTCCTCCGTCTATCAAGACTTTTCTCAGGAAGAGGTAACAAGCTGAAAATCAAATACTCAATTCTACTGTCCCTTTGAGCTGTGACTTCTAAGCAGACCCAATTACAAGATACAGCCGTTTATGTGGCAAATTTCGGCAAAATTTGAAAACTTGCAAGGGAATCAAAACCTATTAGTCTAAGATCCGAAGTAAGGACGACCTACGCCGAGCTAATAATAGCATGAAATCGGTGTTATTGCAAATTTACTATATCAGAAAATGTATTAAAAATGGGTTGCCTAATCCTGGACTTTGTTTTATTCTTTAAAATGGTTTTTATTAATTAGTTGGTGGAATGTTAAGATTTTATCTCGATTTAAAGTAGGTATAAGATGAAGTTGCAGTTACTTTCACGGAATCGGATAACAGAAAAAAAAATATACATCTGTGCAGTTTTATTACAATTTGTGTTGATATATAGAGTTGCCTGAAAAAAAATTGGAAACACGAAAAACATTTTTTTTGATAAATAATAATATTCGGTCCAGGATTTGTTTAGGCATCCCACTTTTATTGTGATCCCTAACATACTTACTAGATTTTAAATTATGTTTTATTCAATTATCTGCTCTGTGTTAGTCGATGTAGGTTCGGATCTCTTACTATATAGTTGTCGTTATATTTACATAGTTGAAAATTCGTAAAAAGCAACGTCTTATAGCACAGATAAAGGAAAAATTGCTAACACCTTAAATTTGTAATCATCATAATATAAAATGTCCTGATGGGTGAACTTTTACTTACGTACCTACAGGTTTTTACGGAACCTTTGGTGCGCGAGTCCGATTTTTTTTATAATTATCATAATTACCACATAGCTATTAGCTATTTCGGATATTTAAAGAACATATGCCTACTAGACAAATCGTAAAAGGCTATAGGATACTTCTTTTAATCCGTTATGGGCCGGGTTCCTTTGCAGCTCCTAAAAGGCGAGCATACTTACCGTCATTAACACCGGCACATCTGACTAGGCGGTGGAGTTTCGCAGCGCCTCACCCGGATTGGTACCACTGCCTTACCTATTCCTGCCGTCATAACGTCCGGCTTGGAGGAGCGTGTTCCGGTTTAGAGGATAAGGTATCCGGTAAACTTACTTTACTATTTACTTACTGTGTCATTTTTCTGTTTTCAGAAGCGGAAAATATCAATAGCGAGCATTGTGATTGTAGGTAATAAGCAAAAGACGTTAGGTGATCTTATTTCTATTTTAAAAAAATCTTGTTACTTAGGTACATTGTGTTATAACTAAAGAATGGCTAAACCGATTTGGCTGAACCTTGATAGGGTACCTCTCCATTAGAATCAGGAGTAGAATACAGGATATTTTTTATTTCGTTCATCTACGAGGAAACTAGGAAAAACAAATTTTTTTTAATTTTTCCCACCTCCCACCCGGTGGATCTGATGATCTGGTTAAAATCGCAGGGAGTCGCTGGATACAAGCGGCTGGTGACTGTGATTTATGGCGCTATTTGGGGTAAGCCTATGCCCAGCCGTGGACGTCCTCTGTCTGATGATGATGATTTTTCCCAAACAAACTAAACGAATGGAACGAAATTCGCCGGAACAGTTAGTAACTAAATAAAACTAGTATAATAAATACATTAATTGTTCAGACACAAGGCATATTCAAATTTGATATTTTTTTAGATGTAATGATATAATGTAATATTAAAAGCTATTTTGTTTGATTTACGCATTTAAGTACTTTTGTTTATTTTTGTTTGCCATAAGGTTATAAAGCGTTATGGTCTAAGAGCCCGCGATGCCCCCACCTTCGTATTATTATTAGAAAATTTTTGATTTGTATATTAAAATCGCAGGTTAGATCATACTGTAATCACATTATGAAAACCGCGCGGCGATGCGGCGCGTGCGACGGATCCGCACTTCCGGATGGCTATGCGGTGCGAACTAGATGGTCTATTCTGCAAAGGAGCCCGGGCCAACACGGGGAATCAATAGCCTATTCCTTCTAAAAACTGATATAACATGTAAAATAATATGTTACGTATATTTCTTTTACATCTGTTGGTTGGTAAACACTTGTTGGTATTAAACGGATGAGTGAACTTTACCACTGAGTTATCTAGTAAATGATTCAGTAACAATCCTGTACCGCATTATTTCGTCTTCAAATATTAAGATTTTGATGATATGTTAAAATAGAATGGTTATTCAGTGTGTAATATACGAAATGCATGAGTCGACATATTTTAATTAAGATGTATGCCGGCAATTTGTGCTGGTTCTACGTTAGTTTCATTAGCATTTTGATTTAGTACTAGAAAAAGGGTGTCTACAAATGTAACACTTTCGTATTTCCACCTAGATTTTTACTAAAAGAAAAATATAAGGAGTAATGAAGTTGAAGCTTTAAAATGTCGTTAGATATTTAAAAACAAAATCCAAAGTTATTTAAAAAACCAACAAAACTTGCGTGTAAATTAAGAATCATCTCGAGCATGTCAACTTTCAAATAACAAAATCGGCATCGAAGTCGGTCAACACGTTCAAAAGTCATAAAGTCATAGACAGACACACACACACACACTATCATACAGACTGACATACAGACACGTCAAACTTATGATATCCCTCTTTTCCTGTCAGGTGCTAAAAAATAGCGCCGCATGGAATCGTCATTGTAAGTAAGTGGTCCTACCAATGCTCCGGCCAATTTTGTTAACGAGTCTTTTTAACTAGTCTTCTTGTATATTTGTTAGTGTATGGATTTAAATCCTTTTAATAAGATGATTAAGTCTTATATACAAATTTCGGTTGGATATTAATTCATTAATAAAGTGACGTTATTCTAAATTCAATGAGATGGAGATTCCAAGATGGCGAATAAATTATTTTTTGATCGTTTTAAGGCTATTAAATGAAAAATGATGTTGAGTATCAGGCTAAAATAATCATATACATCTGGTAACTTGGTGGGTTTGGGAGTGATCAAATGGTACCGATTTGTATGATTGAATTCTGAATGTGGAGGAAGATAGGCAGATATTCAAGGATCGCGACATTTGGCACTCAATACTCTATAACTACCTCGCAAGGAATTATGTGCGTGTATGAGGCAGGTAGGAAAATAAAATAAGTGTACTTTATTTTTGAGTAACCATAGCCCCCGAAATTGCAAGTGTATGTTTCATACAATAAAATATATTGCAAACGCTATCACTTGTCTGATTTTAATAAAATATAGTTAAGATATCCGTGTGAATATTTTATGCTATTATACTAATATGGTACACTTGCGTATAATGTTTTATACATATTAGCCGACCCAACAAACTTCGTATCGCTTGACTTGATCAATATTACTATATAATATTTGATGTTCTGATAGTAGCGCAGTCCGCCAGATCCAATGTAAAATATTAAAAAATCATCGACTACGTACAAATAAAAAAACAATTCAAAAACATTTTCCAGTGGACGAAATTCTGAAAATAAACTTTTCTCAAATGCCCTAGAATACAAAAAAAATGCGATCAAATTTGCTCCAGTCGTTTAGGAGTTCAGTGATATACACACGATCGCAAGAAATATATAAAAACACATATTTGGTGCCAGGTAAAACAAAGTCATTAAGTTTGTGGACGGCTTAAACTGCGAAACGTTCTCTTCTTCTCTTTCTCGAGCTGTAATTAGTGGTGTTACATTTTTCATAAAGTTGCGGTCATTGATCAACTATCACTAGATTACTTATTTAACAAGATTGTGAAGATTAGGATGATTATCATAAGTATTTTTGTCTCTTTCCACAATATATTGCTGAAAAAGTCAAAGAAATTAAATAATGAAAGAGTGACAGGTGATTGAGGTTCTACAAGATCCTGGACCCCATTAAGGCGGATTATTCAATTGTAGTCAAAAAGGCAATATACATACATACCTTTACGCCAAGTCCCTTACAAAGTAGGCAGAGAGTATCGGGTACCAAACCTCACGATCCTGGATTAATTACCCTTTTCTTACGCTCTTCTAAGACGCCCGTTTCGGAAACTCACAATGTAATTATTGCAATATAAATTAAAGTTTTCTTTTTTCCCGTTTCCAACTCTGTTGGTCAGTGTCTTCTGTGTAGAATGTCTAATCTGCCGTCCCGCCTCGCAACTCGTAAAAGGCGAGCAAAGGCGAAAGGTAGTAGAGTGCTCTGCGGCAACTTGCGAGTGTCGGCTTCGATTAACGACGAGAGCAGACATTTGTGTGATGAACATTTAGATGTCTGCATTTCTGGGTCTGGGTGTTTATTAAATTTATTCGAGTATCTATACTTTTGTGTACTAATGTGCAAATTTATTCAGGTATATATTTAAATATTTCTATGAATTAGAATCGTTGACTAGCACCCATAATACAAGCATATAATTTGTTTACTTTGGAGTTAGATTCAATTCGTTCAATATGTCCAGGTATATTTATTAAAATAGTAATATGAATTAAGATTTTGACACACAATTTAAATCGAGTAGTTACTACAATGGGTATTATTTTGATGAGATGCCAAGTTGGAGAGGGTATGTTGTTAATGCCTAGCGCCACACAAAGGAAAATAAACTCGAACAAGGTTCTAGGTTTCTAAGTGTTGTTTGTTTGCTTTGTTCTGTTAGTAGTCGGGGTTCGACCGGGAATTTTGAGACTTCACAAACTTTATAGAAGTAGGTGCAATGTAAAGTCCACGTTGCGTATCTGAGAACATTTCTTTTCTATGTTACTTATGCTTTTTTTATGATATTGGAAGACAAACAAGCAAACGGATTTCGTGATGGTGAAAAATTCACTCCCCCTTGAGACAATTAATGTGGTAATGGTGCGTTACCAACCTGAAGCCAAGACGTAATGCCTCGCGCGAAAGTAAGTTTACTGGCTACCTTACCGTCGTTGATGTTGATGTAACCCTGACGTTATGGTGACAGGAATAGGTAAGGCGGTGGTACCGATCCGGGCGACTCGCTGCGAAACTCTATTACCTGGTCAGATGTCAAGGTGCTAGTGACGGTAAGCCTATGCTCCCCTTTTGCAAGCTGCCTGGTACTGGAAAGATGGTTTATTCTACAAAGGAGACCTGTAGAAGGAGACGGGGAAACACAGTAGTAATGCTTTTTATCAGTAGGACCAGCTTTAATAAAAATATTATTTGGTACAATATGTTGATATGCTATAAATATCTTCATAATAACATCAGAACATACTTAGTCTGCATATAATTTTCGTTTCATTTGTTTCGCAAGTAAATGATTTTCCTTTCATTTATTTGTTTTATTTCGTTTATTCACTGATCTCTCACATTAAAATAATGTCATGACAGAAACTAGTATTTGTTTCTCATGTTATGACATTCTCAGGTTCTGTTTCTAAGCCGAAACCGCTTAAAAATTAAAAAAATAAAAAGATGTTTACTACATTTAAAGGTTTGCGCTCACGATTTAATATTTTAAGTTTCTATACTATTTAAATTTCTTATTTGAACATACCTAGTATCACCAATAGTCAATACATAACTCTTACATTTTTTATTTTAATCACATCTCTACAAATATATAGTGCTACTACTTATTTAAATTATGCGCTTTGACTTAACACCTTTGACTCTTTTTACACTTTTATTTTTAAAATTGGCTGACCTAATAAAATTATGTAATAACAATTCTATATAGCTATAGATATCTTCAAAATACATTCAGATTTCCGAAGCTTGACGAATATAGCCGAACCGCATAATTTAAATAGTACTACTTCATATTTACGTAATCTTTGCAGTTCTTCTAAAGGACATCAAAAAGAGAACTCGATTTTGGTGCGGATTTCTTCGTATGAAAGCTGACGTGATCAAGATGATTCTTGACTACATTAGGCACATGTAGTTTTTGTCGGCTACATTACATAAAAATTTGAATCGCCAAAATGTATGTAAACGCATAACTTTCGAAGATCGCTGCCGAATTGGCTAAAATTGATTTGTTTGCGAACGTCAAGGAAAGAAAAAGGAAAAAAGCGAAATATTATAATATACTATATAAAAGTTTATTGTATGTATATCACTACATTGTATAAATCAAAGTCGCTTTCTTTGTCCCTATGTCCTCATGTCTTTTTGTATGCTTAAATCTTTAAAACTATGAAACGGATTTTGATGCGACTTTAATAGATAAAGTGATTGAAGAGGAATATTTACATGTATATTTCATAGCCGTGCGAAGTCGGGGCGGGCCGCTAACATAAACAATAAACTTTAATTCGCATCAGGAACCACAATTTAATACTCACCAAATGTCAGGTAACGTGGTAAATTTTCGCTTTGCAACACAACAGTTTTTGTCATTCTCGAGCGCCTGAAGTTGGACGTAGGTCAAGTCAAGCTTGACATGCGGTCACATGTCCTGCTGCAGCGACAGTTTCATCTACATCCAGCATCGTGACGGGTAATCTGTTTGTTGTTGAAAATAAAATATACATTGGTGGTAATTTTGTTGCGCACTCATTAAACTAATTTTAAGTTGTCGCTGACTTCTTTCAACGAAAGTAACAGAAAGAGACAAAACACTTTAAGCGCTGTCAAATTAGACCATACTCGTCATTTCTACAGACGTTTAATCTATAACTCGGAAAACGTCAATTAAAAACATCACAATTTGAAATGTTCGGTCTAATCTGACACGTCTAAACTGTTCCATCTTTTTTGTTTTTGTTCCTTTTGAAAAAGATAGCATGTATCTAAAATAAGATTGGTTTGTGAACAGCAGATTTACCACCATTGTATAACTATAATTACAATGTATGGTATAATTGTTGAAGAATATTTAAGTGCAGTGAAAGTGCAAAAAAAGTGTTGATGTGTGTTTTGACCATCGGGTAAATAAAAAAAAGAGTAATAAGTAAGTATATTTACGCCCATGTCCCCGAAGGGTTAGGCAGAGGTTAGGGTTACCCACGTCTAGCTGAAGACACTAAGTCCCACAATGTGATAGGTGGCAAGCCTATCGCAAACTGGGCACATATCCAATCCCGAGCAACATTTTTTTATTAGAAAATTGAAAATATACATTTCTAATTTTTTTTGTTGCCAGACCCGGGGATCGAACCTGGGACCTCATGCATTCAAATCCAACAACTGGACCACTAGACCACAGAGGCGACCAAAAAAGGCTGAGAGGTCAAGAGAGTACGAACAAGAGAAAATTACTAGGTATATGGTCAAGTCTTATATTGGTATAGTTTTGCTACTAAACCATCTGTTCTGATTTTTATTGCCGGCGACTAAAAAGTATTTAGGTACCGTGAAATTTAATATCTTTATGAATCACTCACACTCTGAAGAAGTAGATAAACAAAGTTTAGCGAAGAAGTAAAAATATGACTAGAAGGAGCTCTACATGATACGACAGGTCACATTTTGTCATGATAATTTATATAGTAGGGGAGCACAAGATGATAAACACATACTTACTTGAGCGTCTTGTAGACTTATTAGTTATTAGACATTGGAGTTATTTAATATCATTTGAGTTTCTAAAAGCAAAAATGACGTATATAATAAGATACAATCACTTGATTTTATGCGAGCTTATCAGATTTGTATAGCGTACATTTTTTTGATGTGACAGAACAAGCACACGACTCTCCTGGTGGTAAGAGATAACAGTGGCCTATTATAGTGTCCTGTGACCCAACGGCTATTCTTTCCTCCGCACCGAAATATAATAAAGACTTCGTCAGGAATATGCAAGGCGGTGGATCTCTACCCGGGCAAGTTGCTATACAGCACTCTACTACCAGTGATATTGTTGGTAATGACCTATATTTTAACCTGTGCTCGCCTCTTACAAACTGCCTGGCATAAAGGCTGATTGTGATCTTCTACACAACGAACCTGGGGCAACGCGAACCTATGTGTTTCCGAAAACGGAAATATGTCAATCAGACAGGTTATTGCAGAATATGACGAACATCACAAACTTGTTTATTTTAAAGTTGCTAACCCTTTTATTCTCCTACTCCAAGCTCAAACCTTTAGAATATTTAAACATGCATGGTGCATTGACACAAAAAAATCCCACCGTATTTAAATCTGACATCTTCGAATATATTTTTAGACATTAAAATTTTGGAACAGACAGGGCAGTTTGCAGACCAAGGTTTCCAAGATGGGATCCATGGATCACCGAGTTTTCCATGACGCGATTACCATGGCTCCGCAGGCATTCGGTTAATTACCAAGAATTTGTGGAAGAAGCTTTTCCCGTGTCGGTTCACGTCCGCTGGGTATAATAGAATGGACCATCTGTCTTCCTACCAGGCAGCCCGTAAAAAGCGAGGACTAGTTAAAACGTGTAACTTAGGTCACCACTAGAAAGACCACCGAATCTTTTTCTGCCGCCGTAATAAACTACACCAATAATCTATTTGTAAAGAAATTAAGTTGTATGCTTGTGCTATGGGTGCTATGATACTAATACATAGCAATTCTTAAATAATATATTTTTTATATAAACTAAGACCGAGACATAAACATCTTTATTTTTTTAAATAATGACGGTATATAACTATGGTGCAAGATACTACTCAACATAATCGGACGCGTCTGAGTAACTGCATTAATCCCCTCTTGGGCTTCCCTACATAATTAAATAGCTTTAAAAGCGAACAAAGTCACGGGAGTAATTATATCTTTATAATTTTATTCATGAATAAACTACTCAAACATCTTTTTCCATCATGTTCTAAAAATTTCCTGCGAAGCTATCGAGAAAGTTCAACATTGTTCATTATGGCTGAAAAAACTTGGGTTCGCTTTGTAAATTTACTTTTGACTTGAAACTCATCGTTAAATAAACTTAATCCAAGCCAATTATTCTTTTTTAACGAGAGTTCAAGGCACTTTGGCCAAATATGACGTAGGTTACACGTGACTTTATGCTTGTCATATTTTCGCGCTCTTTTCAGTGTTGCCAAAAGTTGTTTGTGTAACATTTTTTGCAACTTTTACTTTAATTGCAACCTTGGAGTTGTAAAAGAGGGGTTCCAGGCGGTTAAAACACAGTGAAGCGCTAATTGTAAATATTGATTTGTATCTATAAGGATCGTTGTTTTAATCCAAATTTAATGATAATCGGAAGATAAAAACAAACAAAGAAAGTGTTGGTGTTAAAATGCGAAAGGGCATGCTCTATGGTTCGGCCATGTGGAAAGAATGACAGATGAAAGATTGACAAAGCAGATATACAATGTGTATGTGGATGGATGTAGGTACCCGGGGAGACCAAGACCAATTAGTTTTACTATTTATAACTCAACGGCTGAATGAATTTGGCCGAAAAACTAACGGGAAAGTAGCTCAGAACCAGGGAAAGGATATGTATACTTTTAATCTCATTTGACTGCAACTATTTTTTTCATTTTTACATACAAACTGAACGGGTGGAACCAAGTTCGCCGGAACAGCTAGCATGTTATTTTTCTATTGTATAAAAATAATTTGTTCCCAGTTGATGTTTTGTGTATTATATTTTATTTTCGTGTATCGAAAGCACCATCGCACAACATTTATTTGATTGTACTTATTTAATATTGCCTGGAAGAGGTTGCCGTTTTGGCAAATGATAAAATAGTCTTTGTGTTACTTAAACTTAGTTTTAAAGTTTTATTTTTACTATGTTTTATATATTTATTGCACAGTGTAGAGTTACTACTTTTTATCATTGCAATTAAATCAGTTTGAGTTATTTCTAAAATAATATATCGCAACAATTAAACGCAGTAAAGCTGTAAAAACCGACTCCAACTATTCATTTCACGTCGCATTTTGATAATTTTTTTTCGAAAGATAACAAATGTTTTCGAAATGGTTTCACATAAATTTTATTAATCTCCTACTAGTAAAAACTAATATGGGACCACCTAAAATCATGACCTACATTTCTAAAAAAGAACCGTGAATATGGCTGAGTCATCCCTTAACAAACATATAGAAAAAACACACATGTATGAATTGAAAACCTTTTCTTTTTTTTTGGAGTCAGTTTAAAATAAACTCATTTATTTCCTAGCTGTAAACT
>NJDD01000194.1:968596-981981 GCA_002245505.1 Calephelis nemesis
CTCGTAAAAGGCGGGCATAGGCTCACCATCACTAACACCGTGACATCTGGCTAGGTGGTAGAGTTTAGCAGCGACTCGCCCGGATTGATACCACCGCCTTACCTATTTCTGCCGCCATAACGTCATGACGTGTTCCGGTTCTGAGGATAAGGTAGCCGGTATACTTACTTTTGCTCGAGGCCTAACATCCATGCCTCAGGCACCATTACCACCTTTGGTGTCTCTAGGCGGCGTGAATTTCTCACCACCAGGAAATCCGTCTGCTTGTTGGCCTTCCAATATCATAAAAAATACCCTGACGAAACCTACACGTTATGTAGCTTAAATATTCATTCAGTTTGGATTCCCGTCTTCTTGTACAATGCTGTGATAAGTAACAATGTTCAATTTATAATTTGTGTAAGATTGTAATTTAAAGAAGTTTTTGACGGTTGAACCACCTTCCAACAAAGGTAGCCTTGAAGGAAACTTTGTTTCCATCTTCCGATTATTATCAAGTTTGGATTAAATCTCCGGCCCAGACGGATACAAACCAATGGTCGAGTGGCTAGCGTACACGCCTAACTATGCCCACAAAGCTCGGTGAAGTTGCATGAAATCGCGAGATTAGCAACAAATTAGTCAATCAAAAAAAAAAGACAGACCGATCAACCTCGAGGCTCGGGTTCGACTCCCGACTGGGGCAGGCATTTGTGTGATGAATATTTAGATGTCTGCATTTCCGGGTCTGGGTGTCTATTAAATTTATTCTGGTATCTATTTAAGTATTTATATGTATTAGTATATTTGACTAACACCCATAACACAAGCATATAATTTGCTTACTTTGGGGTAAGGTTCAATTCGTGTGAGTTGTCTAGGGATATATATTTATTTATTTATTTATTAATGCTTACAATCATCGTGGATAGTAAATAAATAAATATCCCTGGACAAGTCACACGAATCGAATCGAACCCCAAAGTAAGCAAATTAAATGCTTGTGTCACGGGTGTTAGTCAACGGTTCTAATACATAGAAATAAAGATTTTATGATTATTCTTAATATTATCTCGATCACATTAGCTTTCAAACAAAACACCCACACCGAAATGTTTTTGTCTTGTCTTTCCGTTCAATAGTTATAATACCAAAGACACACACACACACACACACAAATACACACAAACCACTAAACTGATTTTGATAAAATTTCGTTTTGTGCCAAATTTGGCCTAAATTAAAATAAGCGATAGTTTTTATCCCGATATCTTGATGAATTCCCGCAGGAAAAGTAAAGAAATTCAACATGCCGGCGAATCTGTGACTACCAGCGAGTTAAAAATGAATTAGCAGTATATGTCTCTTGTATTTAGATAGCGCATCCATATTTGGTTTGTTCTTGATTAAAATTTTCCTCGAAAACTTTAATTGATATAATTGAAACTCATAAAAGGCACTACAAAAACTTCAACAGAATATAACTTCAAATTTTGTACGAAAGCCTGTTTTGTAGGATAAGCCCTGCTTCATTTAATGAAACATAACAGTGAAAAAGAAATAGGAGGGGAGCCCAAGAACATGTTTTGGGAGTTACTTAAGCGTGTTAGGTTATGATACCTTATATGTTTAGTAGGTCCCTGTGCCATCGTTGAACATCTCCATTATATATACCATTTCTACACAGAGCCGCAAGTGTAAGGTAGTCGAACAAATTTTTTTTTGGCTTGAAAATACACTCGAACTTATCAGGTTAAGTACAATGGGTTCATAACATGTCAGTCATGTCAGTAAGTATATACCTATTTAAATAAACATGCGATTTTAGAGTGTCGTGACGATGGGGGTCAGAAACTTCAATAAAAAAAATATTCTATATTCATCAGCCATTAGGATAACCTGGCTGATTGACAATTTTTTGTCATAATAACTAACTAGTAGAATGTCATGGCGTTAGTAACGGTAAACCCATGCTCGCCTTTTACGAGCTGCCTGGTACGAAGGCAGATGGTCTAGTTTGCAAAGGAGTCCAGACCAACACGAGGAAAACTGCATCATCGTATCAGAGCTCGTCGCCACTATCTAAAACTTATTTAACTTGAATGTTGGTTATTAAATAGTCGATTTGGCAAACTTCTATCAGCTATTTTGTGTGGAAAAAATACAGTGCTGATTTTCCCATTTTCCCCTTAATTTTAAGATTTTCTTCTTTTTCAATCGCCTCTGTGTTCTAGCGGTCCGGGTGTTGGACTTGACTGCATGAGGTCTCGGGTTCGAATCCCGGGTCGGCCAAAAAAAAGAAAATTGGATTTTTCCAATTTTCTAATAAAAAAAAATGTTGGTGGGATTGGAAATGTGCCCGGTTAGCGATAGGCTTGCCACCTATCACATTATAGGACTTAGTATCTTCAGCTAGTCGTGGGTGCCCTGGTTGTGCCTCTGCCTACTTCTTCCTAGATATGGGCGTGAAGATACTTCTTCTTTTTCAAGAGTTACAATAGCTAATTCAGCAAAATTTGTCCCTTCAGGCGTTATGTAATGACCATGCTAAATGGAGATTCATTTTTGTATATATCGTCTTCTTATTGAAAGAATCCGTTAACTGCAAAAAACCCACTTAATACATTTTTTTATGAATGGACTAATTTCTAACTAATTTATTTTAGACGTTATGCAGCTTGCCTAGGATAATATGGGCAAATCAACATAACCACTAACTAATCCGAACTAAATTACAGTTTTCTCCCTGTTGATCCGGGCTCGTTTGCAGAATAGACCATGCCTGCCAGGCAGCTCGTGAAAGGCGAGCATAGACTTACCGTCACTAACACCGTGACATCTGACTAGGTGGTAGAGTTTTATAGTACCTCATCTGGATTGGTACCACCGCCTTACCTATTTCTGCCGCCATAACGTCATGACGTTTTCCGGTTTGGAGCTTACTTTTGCTCGAGGCCTAACATCCCGGCCTCAGGTTGGCAATGCATCATTACCACCTTTGGTGTCTCTAGGCGGCGTAAATTTCTTACCATTAGGATATCTATCTACTTGTTTGCCTTCCTAGGTATATCATAAAAAAGTTTATCTTAGAATAATGAATATGTCACATAATAATAAATAAATAATAATAAATAAATATCCCTGGACAAGTCACACAAATTGAATCTAACCCCAAAGTAAGCAAATTACATGCTTGTGTTATGAGTGTTAGTCAACGATACTAATACATAGAAATACTTAAATAGATACCTGAATAAATTTAATAAACACCCAGCACCATCATCACACAAATGTCTGCCCCCGTCGGGAATCGAACCCGAGCCTCGCGGTAAGTCGATGTAGTTAGGCGTATACGCTAGCCACTCGACCAACGAGGCGGTCTACTTTTTTTAATTTTTCTTCTCTTTTTTTTATGACTTCTTGCAATAAGCCGACGATATATAGATGACTTTATTTACACAACCTGCGTAAAATAACTAAAATAAGCAACATTATTTTCAAATACCTTTTTATATTTTGACAGTTCTTAAATAGTAGACTGTCATGAGCAAAACGTTTCTTGTGAAACGTTAATCACAAAAAGGCCTTTTAATTTCCCTTCACAAGCCAGACAGCTGAAAGTCCTAAACCTTTTAAAGCATAATTAAATATTATGTTGTCGACAGAGCTTTGTTTAATATCAGAAACCCGCCGGAAATGTTTCTCGGCTAAAAGATAAGTCGTTCTCTTGATTGTAGAATTTTGGATGGATTGCACGACAAGCATGTTTTCGTGATGTGTGTACTTATGCTAACATATTGCTACCACCATTGTCTTTTTGATTTAAAGTCAATCGCCTCTGGTCTTGTGGTTCGGCGTTGATGTTAATTGCGCGAGGTCCCTGGTCCAATTCTAGAGTAGGGCAACTTAAAACTGTTTTTCAATTTTTTAATAAAATAATATTGCTCGGGATTGGACAAATGCTCGGTTGGCAATAGGTTTGCCACCTGTGCGACATTATGGCTTTTAATTAAGTACCTTCGGTAAATCTTGGATACCTTGAGGGTACAATAACCTACCTTTTCAGAAATACTGACGTCAAGATGTTTACTTTTTGTTATAATAACTCTTAAAAAAAACGAACAACAAATACTAAGCTTTTCCTTGGCGGACTCATGTTACCACACTATCTCCTATATCTTGCTATCACTTTTTTGTACGTTATTTAAATTTGGAGTTAGATCAGATTTGTAGTTATTTTTTTATGAATGATGTGTGGTAAGTTTTAGTTTGCTAACAAATGTTTTCTTTCTTTCTTTCAAAAGGTATATTTTTAATATCATTTAGCTTTGAATGTTTTACTCTTCTAACTAGAGCTGTTTTCATTATTCTGCCTAAAATAGATGATTCAGTTTATTTAGAAAACGGAATAGTATTTGTGTGTCTGTATTTACATGGAGTTTGTCAGAATATTAAATGTTTATTGGAAATAAAAGAACGAGAACATTTACTTTTTTAGGTTTAGGGTTATTGAAATTAAATATTAAAATCTTAATTATTGTTGTATAATACATAACAACCTTCTAAAAAAATACTAACTGATTTAAAAATCGATTTGAAACAAATTTATCTACACTTAATACTGCTAACTTTATATATAGAATAAGAATGTAGAAGAGCGAGACACACATACAGAGATCATTATATAATTATGCTATAAACAATAAGCAAATTAAAATTCGTGAAGTAACTGCAGAATGTAATGTTGTGGGGATCATATTATTTTTTTGCACGCTAACTACAGCGAAATGGGTTTAGAACTACGAGTATATATACCTTCAGAACTTTTGTACAATTATCCTGTTTCATACAAAAAAAAATATGTTATTAGAGTTAACATTATTGTCTGTCTGTTTGTTTGTCTAAAAATATATTTCAGTAAGTATTTACACTACATATCATCGAAAACGTAAGAATAAGTATAACAATGGTATCTTACTGACGTGCAAAGTACTGGATAAATTCGGATAACAATTGTTATCATTGTAGTTTATTACGTAAAGTAATCTCTAATACTTTCTAATAAAAAACCCAAAAATTGTTGTACGTGAATATTGACTTAATCTATCTATTGATACGTGATGCTAAAACTTTGGACCCCTTTTTACGAATATAGCGCCGATGCAAGAGCATGAAATTTGGCACATTTATAGTTTATGTATAGGAAAAGTGCAGAACCCTAATATTTTTCAATAATAATGCTTATAAAGTACATTAAATCAATAAATAAAACATTGCTTACACTACCATGCATTTGACACACACAAAAAAAAATATGTTGATGATAACGATAAAAGATGGCGCACCATACAATTTGGAACAAAGTAGTTGGTCTTAAGAAATGAATATGGTGTTTTTATCAGCAAGATATTAAAATTTTTGGTGCCTTTGCCAACCACCTAAAGAATTTAGCTTGAAGAGTTTAAGGTTAAGGTTTTGCAAAAATATTTTTTACAGTACACGATCGAAGTTACTTGAAAAATATAGTTTACTTTCAAACAAAACATTTTCACAATACAACGACCATTAAAGATTCAGATTAACGAGCCTACAAAATTTCATTTCAGAACAAAGTGGTTTCTTTTTATAATTTTTTTCCATTTATGAAATAAATGTGATCTAACATTCGTTAGGTGTCCTAGAGGGGTAATTCTTTTTGAAAGGCATGATGATAAGAAATTTATGCTGCCAAGGTGGTAATGGTGCGCTGCCAATCTGAGGCCGGGGTGTCAGGCCCCGAGCACAAATAAGTTTACCAGCTACCTTACTCTCCGAACTGGAACACGGTAATCACAGACGTTATGTCGGCGGAATAGGTAAGGCGTTGGTACCAATCCAGACGAGTTGCTGCAAAACTATACCACCTAGTCAGATGTCACGGCGTTAGTGAAGGACAACAAAGGAGCCAAGACCAACTAGGGGGAAATATTCAAATACAATTTCTATTTTTTATCGTCGGCAATTGGTGGAGCTCTATTGTAAGCAAACTTTTTAATTCTTGTGAGATCCACAATATTGTGGGATATGGAATTAGCTGACCCGGCAGACGTTGTACTGCCCTAGCTATGAATATTGAATTCCTTGAATTGCTTTTAAAAGAACTCTCTCCTGACAGTCACTGGAACAAAAAAAGAATGAGAAAAATTGGTCCATCCGTTTAGGCGAGATGCGTTAACTAAGCGAAATGGGAATTCATCGCATTCTATCCTATTATTCTATTAATATTATGGGAAAGTTTGTCTGTTTGTTACTCCTTCATGCAAAAACTGGTGAACCATTTTCATCAAATTTAGCACACATATAGGGTAACTCGGATTAAAACATAGGATAGTTTTTATCCTGAAAAATTTTTTTTTCTCAAAATCAGTTCTAGAAATGAGAATAAAAACTTTAAATCGTAAAATGTTTAGTTTTTAAGAGGAGGTGGATAAAGAGACTAGTGATGCTTTACCAACCTGAGACTTTCCAGAACGAACGAGAGGATTTATAAGCTGCTTTGTATTTAATAGTTAGTCTCCTCTATTTTAGTAGCATTAATTGTTGGTTATTTAATTATTATTCTTGTATCTATTTAATTATTTATATCTTGTCCAGGGATATTTTTTTATTTATTATTTTATCAATGTAAACTAGTATACTTAGCAATTTTGGAAAATAAAATTTAAAGAAGAAATAATTTTAAGACATGAACCAGTTTATAGGTTAAGTTTATAATTATATTCTATCTTATTACAAGTAAATAAAATTGAAGTGTCTATTTGTTATACTAAAATAACTACATTCTATTATATGCACATGTATGGTAGATATAACAAAATGTTTTTTACAAAATTTTTGTCTGTTTGTTCCTTCTAATCTCTGAAATGACTGCACTGATATTGACTAGACTTTTACTTGCAAGTAGCTGATGTAATAAGGAGTAACTTAGGCTACTTTTATTTAAGACTTTTTTGTTAAATTATACGCGTACGAAGTCTCTAATAAAAACATGTAACAGGTATTTCAAAAATCTGAAATTTAATTAATAATCATTTTAAAATTAAAATTTCTGAACAAACAGGCGCTATGCTGTCTTTTTAATGAGGGAACTTTGCGTACCGGTGTATGTTAGCTTAGGATATAGTTGGGTAAGGGATTCTTTTGCTGACTCAGAATCCCTCAAGATCCTGGTACAAATGTAGAATAAAAATATTCGAGCTGATTGGGTTTAGGGAATCAAGGTATATCGAATTACTGTTTGCCAATTTGATGCATATTTTATTCTTCAAATACATACAATCATATCTTCACGCAAAACCCATGCGTGGTAGGCACAGCATTTCGAGTTCCAAGTTTCACGATACTTGTATACTTGCATATATTACTCCACATTTACTGCTCTTGTTATGTCATAAACTCGCCAGTTTTTTAGATATTTGACAACACCTTCGGATAATATCGTGTTTCTACAGACCTGCTTATATTACTCCATTTTTATTTTTGTATAATCTGATATGAATATATAATCTGATATGAATATATCATACGTAACTAGTTACGATATATCATGAAATTGTAAGGCAACATTTTTAAATAGTAACATATAAATGTTGCCATGTAATATTTTTGAAATACACAAATAATAGGAATTTTTACAAAATGTTTAAAAGCATCGTTACGTATTTCGGTTCGGAGAGTAACGTAGCCTGTAAACTTACTTTTGCTCGAGGCCTAACACCCCGTCCTCAGGTTGGTAACGCACCATTACCACCTTTGATGTCTCTAGGCGGCGTGAATTTCTGACCATCAGGAAATCCGTCTGATTGTTTGTCTTCTAATATCATAAAAAAAATCAAAATGTAATAAGCATTGAACATGAATACATTAATCAGAGTGTATCTAGAAATCTAGATTACAATCGATTCCTAGGTTGCGGTTGATCTGTAATAGGATTTGTAAAATAGATTGTTAAAATTGAAATTGCCAGTTCTTTTTATTCTTTTGTGAGCCGGAATCTGAATCCAATCGGGATAAAGAATAAAAGTTGATTTTTATGGGAAAGTTTGCAGATGTGAGAATGGATTCCCGTTGCCAATGTAATTGCAAATATTGGATTTCTGTCCGTTATAATACGAAGTTTTAATAAACTGGGAAAGTGACATGGAAATGGATGTTTTCAGGTAAAGGTTGTCTATTAGTCTCATCTAAAGGAAGCTTAAATGTGATAGTATCTAAAAACTCCGTCAGAAAAAGAGAGGTTTTATAAGTTTGACGTACTTGAGTGTGTTTGTTTGTAGCATCACAACTTTTGAACGGATGGCCCGATTTCAATGCGGATTTTTTTGGTCGAAAGCTGACGTCATCGAGATTGTTTTAGTCCTCTAGCTTGTGAGACCCTAAATGTACCCTTTTAGTATCCAACGAACAAAAAGGGGGGGTTATAAGTGTGCCCTGCTCGAATGTATGTCTGTCTGTGGCATCATGACTTTAAAACGGATCGACCGATTTCGATGCGGATATTTTTGTTTGAAAGCTGCTACTATCTTAATGGTTCTTAGCTCTCTAGTTTTTTAGATCCTATATGTATCTTTTTAAACCACGACGCACAAAGAGTGAGTTTATATAAGTTCGACGTGTTTATTCGTTTGTCTAATTATGGCCGCGTTTGTGTCAGTAGTTTTTTAGAGTTATGTTGACGCGTCAGGAAAACCGAAGTGAAATAAAAATAAAACTGTATCGTGTTGTATAAAACTACAAATATAGAATTTAAACAAAACAATTAGTACTTACTAGAATTAACTTTCAAACTAACATATCTTATTATATAATTCAATGGCTTGGGTTTATGATTTACATTTACTTTTAAGCCTAATCTATCGAATAATTTCACAAATGACAAAACAGACCTAAAGTTTATCTTACATAAAGGAGATAAAATTTAGTATCGAATAGCTAGAGGCATATTCCTTATGTTCGAAGCATTATACCACTTTATACCACCTGAGTAACGTAGCGTTAAGGGCGTTTGCATTTAAGTTAGAAGCGAAAGCGTTTTATACAATATTAACGCTTAACACCGATCCCATACAAAATTGAGGTTTACTTATTTCAAATGTAAATAAGTAATTACGTAGCAATACTCATAAATTTATTCATATTCATATACATGAAAAAAGAGAAAGAAGATATTACTGTATTACTAGAGTGTGGCAAACGAAATAAGACACACGTATTATTGACATGCTTTATATGACGATAGTAATGATGTCAAGATAACCAAATATCAAGATGGCGACTGTCAATAATTAAATCAAATCGTTTGGAAGTCATTTTAGTCCTAATGCCTTAAAGTATGACTAAAACGATTAAAATAATGACAGTAATTGTTTTGTATGACAGCCAAATTTAGAGAAAAAATCAACAAATACAGTTTCAAATATCAAAATAAGTAGTTTTAATAATTAGCTACTTTCTGAGTTACCATACGTGATGTAGTTATCGCCTCTGTGGTCTAGCGGCCCGGGTGTTGGACTTGATTGCATGAAGTCCCGGGTTCGAATCCCGGGTCGGCCAACAATAAGAAAATTGGATTTTTCCAATTTTCTAATAAATATGTTGGTCGGGATTGGAAATGTACCCGGTTGGCGATAGGCTTGCCACCTATCACATTGAGGGACTTAGTGTCTTCGGCTAGTCGTGGGTACCTTGGTTGTGCCTCTGCCTACCTCTTCGGGGATATGGGCGTGAAGATACTTTTTTTTTAAAATAAGTAATTTTAATAATTAGCTACTTTCTGAGTTACCATACGTGATTTTTTGGATTCACCGCTCTTATTCAGTCTCTCCTTTCGTTTGCTAGACTCTATCTATTTTAGTTGCTAGTTACTTACTCTTTAATATTTATTCTGTGAGTGCATGTTTATTAAAACGCTAATCTTATGAACTGCACCACACCTGGAAAACGGAAGTGTCTCATTTCTGTTCTTCCACGATATCGTATAGACATTATCAGGTGAACTACGACACCGAGAATTTCATATATTTGAATTTTAACGTGCCTGAACTTGTGCGAAGAGAATCATTAGTTAAATAGATTAATTGCGTTTCTAGATATGTCAGTTAATAAGTGTTTTATTAAAATTTATTCAGAACATTCATATCTTTAAATGAACAAACACTTTTACTCTTTTACGTATCACTCATAATTTTATCATTTTATAAATAAATGGACTACCAGTTTCGATTATAACATTACCATCAGGGCTAAACCTTAAACTATTCCAGTAGTTAAAGTTTCAGCCATGACTAACTGATGACCTCGCTATGTCTTATTTAGAGATAGCTAAATAATATCCCTGTCGCTTAACTTTTTGGTCGATGGAACCCATGAAGTGACAAGGACATGACTTAACTATGTCTAAATAAGACAAACTGTTTCATTCCTTATTTTAATGAAATTTGAAACAACTGAACAAAAGTAGGTGAAGTTTGCTTACAATTTCATTTCGTACATCTAATTAGAAGGGTATTTAAATGGCGCAGTAATATTTTCGCTTCAAACGCCGTTTGAAATGGGACTTGAAGGCTTGATTTATTTAAGGTTCGGTAGTCAAAGGCTTTTTGTTTGTAATATGTACGGGAATGATTCATTATAAAGAGGTGTATACATGAGCAGTATGACCGGGCAAACGTGGCAATGGTACCTGATTATCAATCATGCGTATTGTGAAAGTACCTTTTTGATAAATGTTTAAAGAAAGATAACATTTTCAGTCACCTAAACACAATTGGAAAAGGTCAAATTGATTCTTTTAATGCATTTTTATATCAAAAGACTGTGACATGTAGTCTTTTCTGCAAAAGGAGCCCTTACCAACACAGGAGAAACGGAGACAGTAAAATTAAAATTTGATACACTTTCACTCTACAAGACTGTCTCCGATAGACAACTATCGCATTTTATTGCATTTTATTAAGTGCACTAAATTAGAATTAAACCAATTATTTAATTATTGTGTGGATTACACACTTATTCGTAACGCCCTCAGCGTGGTAGTCTATTTACTTGACGCTATACCGAGGTAATCAATTATTTTAGTGGTAACTTTTTGTACATACACATATTTAAAAAAAAAAAAAGTATCTTCACGCCCATATCCCCGAAGAGGTAGGCAGAGGCACAACCAGGGCACCCACGACTAGCCGAAGACACTAAGTCCCACAATGTGATAGGTGGCAAGCCTATCGCCAACCGGACACATTTCCAATCCCGACCAACATTTTTTTATTAGAAAATTGGAAAAATCCAATTTCGGGTTGGCCGACCCGGGATTCGAACCCGGGACCTCGTGCAGTCAAGTCCAACACCCGGACCGCTAGACCACAGAGGCGATCAACATATTTATATGAATAAAATACATTTGCTAATTTGACATTTGGAAGAAATGAAAATAACGTTTTAAAGAAAATAATATCATTTTATTCAGATTCGGATTCTACATTAGCACTCTTACTACTGCTTTCTGATGACGTCACTCCTGTAACATTTACTACGGAACTCAAAATTATAAAAATAGTATAAAATCAAATCCTAATTTAGGCGAGATTCAACGCATAAATTCTCAAACATCTTCGGAGATAAAGTGTGAAGATAGCTTTATTGATAAAAAATTAAAAAAAAGGTTTAAAAATAGGAATAAATTATTCATAGTTATTGATTCAACTTAAGTTCAAGTTATATAGTTCAAGGCACTAATAACAGCTAGTATACCATAAAAATATAATTGATGGTTGTATATGTTTGTAAAGATAAAGAGGTTAGATACATATTATAGTACATTATATTTACTGTAAATTTACCCATGAGGAACAACTAAAATATCCACGCTTTATCGTACATAGTTATTGAGAGCTTCTAAGTTAACAAACATTTATCTCGGACTATCATATTCGTACAAATTTGAGCTGGCCAAATAATTTGATCCAGCTTTCCAGTACGTACAGTAGTACTATTTAAATTACGCGCTTCGGCTATATTCGTTAAGCTTCGGAAATCCAAAGGTATTTTAAAGATATCCAAATAGAGTCGTTATTACACAAACTTATTTACTTCGCTTAAATTTAGATTAGGTCAGCCAATTTAAAAATAAAAGTATAAAGTGTAAAAAGAGTAAATATTGAAAAACTGAAGTGCGTAATTTAAATAGTAGTGCCACAATGCAGTAGCTGTGCCAGTTTCGTACGTTAGGATAAACTTCAATGTTATATTTGTTATCTTGCAGGTCATAAAATGCCGGTATTTTTGGGAACCGGACGTAACGGCCTTGGAGCAATACCGATACCAAAAGCTAGGCTGTTAGTACCGGTACCAGACAGGGCTTATTTCATAGTTCATAGAAAAGCGAGTTTAGTAAAAAGAAGTTCAGTGTATACGAGTTCAATTATTGGTTGTGAACGCGTGCATAAGCTCTTGCAAGTACTCTTTAAAAATAGATAATATTCTTATCCCCATCCCCCGAGAAACTCACCACGTAAAATCTTATGTACATAATTCTCGTGTCACGTTGTTTGTCCGCGATGGACTCCGGACCTACTTAGTCGATTTCAATCAAATTTATAAACCGTGTGCAGTTTGAACTAACTTGAAAGATAGGATAGCTTACATCTCAATTTATCACACAATTACGATATTAGTGACAGGCGACAGCTAATAGTGATTCAAATGGCAGTAAACCCTGGTTGCCGGCAGGTCTGCCAGGATCGTGAGGTTTGTCACTCGATAGTTTCTGCCTACCCCGTTAGGAACTTGACGTAAAGATATGTACGTATGTGTAGTACATGTGTTGTAAGCTGCTCTACTTGTTCCTAAATATGCAAATTCCAATACAGGTACCTACTTCTATATTTATATTATTGTTACTTCCTGGGTGTTATAAAAATACAGTTTCCTGGAAAAGCAATAGGCGTTATGAAATAAAGCGTAATACTTTAATGAAATGACAAACTTTGTTTATAAAAGCGTATTCTGAACGAAGTTTCAATAACTGCCGGCAAAAGTTTCGATACGAGTTTATTCGAGTCAGAAGTCTTCAATATTTATAATTCAATAAAAGTTAAAAGTACTTCATATACGTGTGTATGTTATTAAGTGTGTTTGGGTAAACATAATATTTAATGGTAGTTATCCTCTTTCAGGAGCTTGATTAATATTATTTTATTGATTAACATCGACTAGTGGTCGTCCATTGGTCGAAATTCGATCACAATAAATTTTAATATCTTATTGATAAGAACGCCATTTTCATTTCTCAACACCAACTACTTTAATTCCAAACTTTTTAGTGCGCCATCTATGATCTTTTGTCGTTATCATGAATATACTTAGTCTGG